>CM065181.1:23261687-23489187 GCA_033026295.1 Channa striata
ATAATCCACTCCGGATTCACTCTGGGTTGAGACATTCGTGGTCCCCAGAGGATAAACCGTCCTTTTATAAACGGATCATCAGTGAAATGTATTTGAATAATCACTCATTCTGCTGATTCCTTATATCAGGAGCCGGTTTACTGTTGGATGTCAGCTCACTTTAAAGGCTAGTTTACTTCATGAATACAAAATAAACACAATTGAATAATTGAATACATATTATTAAATGTGACATGTAAGGTGCATTTAAACCTCACTGCCTCGTGCTGCTCACCGTTCACACTCAGATAAATTCCTCTGCTGACGCGGACTGTCCCTTTGTGGCGCCCGGTGCAGAAGTACAGCCCGGCGTCCTGCTCCTGAACCTCCTCGATCTCCAGACTGACGGAGCCTCGGTCCAAATCCCCGCTGCTCTTGATGCGACCGTCAGTGGCGGTGTGCAGGTCCACCGTGTGCCCCTTAAACTTCGTCGGTCTCAGCGTCAGCAGAGGCAGCAGCTGCTCCGAGCGCAGCAGGTACCAGGTGATCTCGGCACTGGACGTCAGGTTGCAGGCGAGCGAGACGTTCCGCCCCACCTGGACCGCCTGGGCCGAGCGGAGAACGGGCGAGGCTGCGGACGGGCGGCACCCTGCAAGGGCTGAGAGAGGGGGACAGGTGAGGGCTTTGAAATCACAGTTACAAGCGTGGGAGCGCATTTCTGACACGGATCCTCGCGCACAAACTAACGTTCACTTCCTCCGCAGTTCTCGGCTCTGTACTTGTATGTGACATCTGCCCAGCAGCATCTAAAGTAAATCCAGCTGAACAGTCTGAGCACAACATCTGAACCAGACGAACACGTTTCGGTGTTTAATCTGAAATTCGCGCCGTGCTGGTCCGTGCAGGACTAGCTGGACCTGGGCGTGTCCTCTGTGGCCGCCGTATTCTCAGGTGTTCGCACCTGCACAGACCCGGTTCTGTCTTTTATACTGTGTCATGTGAAAACCAGCGGACACAGAAAAACCCCTTGAATCCCCATTAAGCAAGACCCCAGAAAACAAAAGCCTGAATCAAACTTACAGACGAGTGTGAGGATCCATGTGAGGCCTGTCATGACCGGGTGAAGGATCGAGCTCCAATGGACACGGGCGGAAGTGAACGGGGGGGACACACGGAGACCACCGACATCGTCACGCTCTGGTTCTGTGGAAGTGATGGAGGCTGCGGGACCTTTAGGTTTCGATTCTGCACAGACGCCGCGACAGACGGATGTTGTGGCGCTTCACAATAAAAGCCCCCGTGGTTGAGAAATCCGCAGTTTGTTTTTTTTTTTAATAAGAATTGTTAATAACGTGGTTATTAGAGAACGAAATGAGACATGTATGTGTAACTACAGAAAAAGGTTCGTGGATGCAGCCAGTTAAGAAAAAGGTCAAAGATCCGTGGAGACAATGTGTCCACATTAAAAGCTGTCCCCTCCAGGATTCTCATAGACAGAAACAGAACTTTTCCGTTTGTAAGCAGGACCGGGGTCCACAGGACTGAGCTAGTTGAACAGAGGTTCGTGTTGGTGGTTTCATTTCGTTCCTTTAAACCCCATATGCACATTCACCATTTTTAATCGATTTATGCACAAACTTCCCGCCTCCTGCATGTCGCAGACTGTCCTCTGTCCTCACCCTGATTTTTACCCCCCCCCGACAAACGGGGCTTTTATTGTGGCGTGCGCCGGAAGTGTACGCTCTTATAAGTTGCGTCGTCCGCGCTGCACCGGCTCAGAACTTTGAACGTGCCCGGCGGAGGAAAGAGCAGAGGACTGAAGTGAACCGCTGCAACCATGGCAACCGCCAGCACACGACCGTGGTGAGACGCGGCCCGCTTCATCTGTTCCGTCCGTTTCTCCGGGATCGTTTCACGGCACCGCCGGACGCCGCGGGACCGGCCGTGCGCGCGGAGTCCGAGCGGCTCTGAAGCCGCGGGGACCGGCACACGGTCCGGCCCCGCCCCCCGCAGAGTTTCGTTTTAACGGAACAAGCAACGAGTGCGCAGAATCGAAACCCAGCGATCCGAAACCGATGGGATCCCTGCGGGAGGGATCCCATCGGTTTCGGTTCTGTGGAATCCTGGGCAGGAACCAAGATCTTTTACTCCAGAACTGATGTTTTTGTTCGTTCATATCTTCTTATTTATTTCACTTTTATGACTTTAAAATCTATGATTCACGTAATAACTAGCGTTTGACAAATATGGCATGAAATCATATTTTATGCTTTAACTCATTTGAAACATGCATTTGCTCTTACGAGCCTTTGTCTTTTCTGCAGGTTTTTCCTATGTCTGCAAAGCTTCCTGACCGGGGGTTTAGTTGGTGAGTATCAACCTGATGAGGTTCAAAATACGAGGAATAAGAATGTAAAAATGACATCTTTAATAAAGTCAGTTTCAGTAAAAATGAAGTTGGACGTCTGGTTTTAGGACTTTCCTTGTAGTTCAGTTAGTCCTTCTGTTCCATCGACCTCCACGACATTTTCCTCCTGTTTTGCTGCGTGTCTTCGTCCAGACTCCTCTTCCCTGTCCTCCGCCGCCGGCACCCTGTCCATCTCCGCCACAGTGGGGGGCCAGGTGGTCCTTCCCTGCAGCTGGAAGTCCCGTCTGGGGTCTGCGACGCCGTCCGCCTGCCACATCCAGTGGGCGGACCCGGTGGACACAGTGTTTGAGCAGTGGGGCGAGCAGAGGTGGCAGTCGGCGGAGTTCGAGGGCCGGGTGGAGGTCCCGGAGGAGAAGCTCGAGTCCGGGGACTGTTCCCTGATCATCAGCGACGTTCAGGTCCGAGACACGGGCAGATACGAGAGCTTCATGGTGTTGGACGGAGCGAGGTCCCAGAAAACCAGGACGTTCATCCAGAGCGTCAAGCTGTCTGTGTTCGGTCAGTCCTCCTGTCCCGTGTCTCTTCACGTCCCCTCGTTTTTAACTTCCCCTCTGCATCATTTCTTCTTTTCACAGTCATTTCCGCTCTGTGTTCTGACATCATGTCCTCAGGGTTTGTCTCCGTTGTCCCTGATGTCTTTGTGTGGTTTCGCTCTCAGATCACAAGTCTCTCTCGTCTCTCGGTCCAGGCGAGGACCTGGTTCTGGAGCTCTACACCAGTCACTCGATGAGGGTGATCTTCATGGGCAGGTGAGTGGGGGGAATCTTCTCCGTTCTTTGAATGCAAGAAGCTTATTGTTAATATTTCACTTTGAAAACTGCAGAATGAGTCAAAAAACAAGCTGAAACCATGTGGTGCAAAATGAGAAGAAACAAATGACCATCAACAGTCACTAATGGAAAACCAGGGTGAGCGGCCCCCCGCTGGTGCCTGGGGCCCCTTCCCTCGTATTCCCGTCCATGCTCTGTCCCCCACATGTTCTTCTTCTCTTGCCACGTCTCTGCTTCCACCCTCATTCCACCTTGTTTGACTATGAATTTTTCCCGCTGACGTCTAAATAAAAAGATGAATCCTCCTACAACGTACGAGTCGTATAAAGTTATGAGTCACTCGGTGAAACTCTTCAACAGAAGCTTCGACAGGGAATCGCGTGGGTTTGGGAGAAAAGCAGGAGCAACATTTGATGTGGGAATAAAAAGATGAAATAGCAGCTGAGTGTCATGACCTTCATATTTTAGCTGTAAGCTGCAGATCGAAGCTCCTGACGTGGTGAAAACCTGGAATGAGTCACAGACGCTCAGTGGGCCGCTGCCTTTGTCTCTGCACAGTTTGACGTTCTTCTGTGGTTGCTGAGCAGAAATAAAATGTCAAAAAATGTGAATAAAAAGACACGAAAGAGGTTTTTGTCTCTTGGGAAAAACATTGAAAGTAACTTCACACAGTTTGACTGGAGGCAGATGCAACGGTGACAGTTTTGTTGTAGAAATAAATCAGGTTCATTACACGTCTGTGTGAAGGTTCTTCCGGTTTGATGACGTGTGCTCCACAGGAACAGCTCCGAGTGGTCGAACCTGTGGACGAGGGACGATAACGACACTGAGAACGTGGAGAAACACCCGCTGAAAGAGCAGCTGACGGTGAAGAAGCTGAGGCCCTCGCATGAAGGGACGTACAAAGTTCTGGACGAGCAGGGCCTCACCATCAGCACCGTGCGCCTGTCCGTGGCCGGTGAGACGCTCAGGGTCTCTGCGGACCAGCTCATTCCAACTCAACAAATGACGACTTATTTTAAAACCTAACTGCTGCAACTCCTTTGTCCCACAGAAAAGTCCACAGCCGTCAAATCCAGCCAGGTCCAGGAAAGTCCAACATCAGCAGGTGAGGAAACCTCGTGTGGAGCTCAAGAAAGTAAAAGCTGCATCTGAAAGTGTCTGAATGACTCTGTGACGTCTGTGCAGGTGATGCGGTTAGAAGCAGCTGCTCAGCTGTCCTCGTCCTCCTCCTCCTCCTCGTGTCCGTTCCCGCCACGGGTTTCCGGTTTCCTCATCTCCTCTGAGAGTCTGTCCAGAACCAGTGACGGGCCGGACTGCAGCTTGACCTGAGCGTCACGCTTAGCTTAGCACAAAGACTCTGGACCACAGTGAGAAACACGCCCAACACATTTCTGTGACCGACAGTCGATACAAGTCACTCGTCCTAAAAGCTTCATTAGATGTTAGTCACACAACGAGCATTTTGGTTCGTCAGGTTGTAGAGACTCGTCCTCGGACTCAGAGCTGCCATTTCTATCCTAAGACGACTCTCTAAACCAGTGGTGTTTTTAACAGTCACCACACAGACCTGCAGCCTGGAGCCGCAGACCTGCTGTGTCCAAAAACCACGAACACATCAGCCAAAGACAAGCGTCGCTGTTCACACAGTCCATCAGAGACGAGGGGTTGAACTGTGACCTCATGATCCAAACCCAAAACTCCCATAAGTGGATTAGAACCGATCATGCTGTAGCAGATGATGGATTAACCCCTAATAAAGGTCTTAACTACTTCGTGGAAAGTCTGTAGACATTGTCTGTTGTCGGGTAACTTATTGATTTTAATCAAAAGGAGGAGAGAATTTCTCAGTTTGGAGAGTTTCAAATGTCGCCTGTGGAAGGAAACAGCTTTACAGTTCTGTTTCACAGGCTCAGTAAAAGTCAAGTGGTTCGTCAGTTCAAAGGATTTCAACTTTGGTTTAGTTTTACAAGAAAAGATTAAAAAAATAATAATCCAAGAGTGCAAGTGTTTTTATGTCAGAGTGAGAACAGGGACTGAGCGAGTCGGCTGCGAGCACGTTTGTCTGCTGGTTATATTTTGGACAGACAGACGGAACCCTCTGCCTTCAGCCTCACTGAGCAGGTGCTGATACCATGACAACGTGACACTGCCAGGAAGTGAAACATCAACTGTGTGAAACTGACGTGCAGTGATTCATCCACTCCACCTCTTTCATCATCAGCTAATCCTTTAGATTGTGTTTCAGCAGAAACGCTGTCAGTTCTCCAATACGTGTGATTTTCGATTTTTAACATGTTTGTCAATGACTTTGATTATTCAGCTCTGATTCTTTGAGAAGCAGGTACCGTATGTATAATTTAAATGTGAAATATGTATCTGTAAATTAACCAGAGCTTTCAGTTCGGTGCAGCTACACACTGAACCACTAACTGCTTAAATGTGGGACAGTCCGTGTTTGGTGACGAGTAGAAAACCTTATCATGAACAGTATGTTTATTTTGTAGTTCTCGGGTTTTTGCTGTGACAAAAGTGAATATGCAGATATGTATAATCTTGTTTGTCTTTACAAAGTATTTCAATTATTGTTGCTGTTAGTGCCTGTCTTCACTTTTCAACTTAAACTAAATAAAGAGCCACACACAAACTCTGCCGTGTTTCCACGATTCATTGTTCGCTGGAATGACTTCACACACACACACACACACACACACACACACACACACACAGGTAAAAGCATCACGGAGAATTTTCTGTCGGGCTACAGATGGAGACGAGAGAAAAGACACAGGGCGACTTCAACAAAGCGCTTTTCTGCATCTTCCTTTGGCCGACAACAACCACAAAAAGACGTGTGCGTGTTTGATATGCTGCTTCGGATTTGACTCGAACAGGAAACTCTTTATAAATGTGCCTTTCCTTTTTCAGAAGGAAGCCCAGCAGCTGACGAACTTGCCCACAGAGCCTCCAGAAAACAGCCAGTTTCCTGTGTCTGATTCATAACGTGTGTTTGGACTCAGACTTTTTAAACGTCTTAATGTGGAAGGAAAATGCAGAATATCGGCTTCATGTTCTGTTTGTCAGCCACGTCTGCTGAAGTTCGCGAAGCTGCTCCTCAAAAAACTAATGTTTGTGAGAGTCTTTCGTGTTACTGAAAGACGAAACACGACACGGCACCTCGTCACACACGAAATCACCTTCTGCCACATGGAAACGATAAGGAAATAAACGTCTCTGAAGCAGCTGCCGATTTGCAGTAAGGGTTTGACCAGAAGACGAACACAAGAACGTGTGACAGTAAAAGTCCAAATCTGCCCATTAAGCTCAGTCTGTAAAGGTGGTTGCTGCTTCTTTGCTCTAATCAGTAGTTTAAAGACAAATGCTCATGCTTAATTTGAAAGAAACTTCTAATGTAGGTCTTGAGTTGCATTAGGAACTGGTTGAAGTCGTCTGATCGTTTTAAGCTGAACATCGTACACCTTATTATTAGCAACAGTCTCACTGTGTGAGAGCAGCCCGGGGACAAAGTCTTTCCAAACCCTCCTGTTCTTCAGCTGGGAGGGAGCGAGGAGGGAAAAACACCTTTATGTTGGATGAAGCTGATGCTCTTGGGTTTCGCTCACAGGCTCTGTGGGGGTTTGGTCCCGTGCTGTTAAAAGTTGGGCTTGTGCTTCTTGACCTCGACCATGAGGTGGTGCAGGTTGATGAGCTCGGAGCGGACGGCCAGGCTGCGGAACGTCGGTTGGTTCAGGATCTTGTGGAAGCCGTGGTAGTACTGGATGAGCTGGGTCAGAGCTCCCTGCAGGAGGAGGGAGAAATACAGTGGTTACAGCTAGAGGACGGATCACATCAGTGATGAGTCCATCAGCGAACTGCTGGTTCTTCGTTGTTCGAAAGTGGATTTATTGCTCAACACAAAATCCACAAAAATGTGGACGTAAATGTGTCTTTGCTTTTAGCAGAACGGACCCTCTGCTCCAGATCTATCCCAGCGTCACATCAGCTTCCTGTGAATGTCAGAATGTATTTGTGCAGAGAAGCAGAAATGATCCGAATCAATCCACAGAAACAGGTAAGTCACCACTGATGTTTACGAGCATCAGCTGAGCCGTTGTCACACCTAAAAATCTGTACAGTGAAGTGAAAGGAGCCACGCTGCCGTTTGCCGGAGTAAGAGTGGAGAAACAAAAGAGAAACTACTTCAGTAGTTGACAGGATACAAACAGGGTTGTTTGTATGTCTGCTGGTTGGACAGCAGGACACACCTGTCGTCTCCCCCTCACCTGGATGATGCTGGTTCCATTCTTAAAGTTAGTGAAGGACCTCATAACGTCCTGACTCATCGACTCCACCGACTGCTTCCACGTGCTGGAGAAGCCCCGAACCAGCTGAGTGATCCGAGCTGCACACACACGCACAGAAAACACACACACACACAAATGTTTTCAGCTGATGCTGTTTCTGGGCGGATCCGGAAAAAGTCCCAGTGCTGTTAGAATGATCATTATTCTAATAATTATAAATTAAGTTAATTTCACACTGAGGATCATAAAAGTCTAATGGTTTTACTGTATTTTGTTAATTTAACTTTTTTGTTTAATTTTTTTGCATGTAGGGAAGAAAACTTCAGTCCAGTTCTTTCCAATCCGACAATTATTGGGAACATCATCAGGTCGGAGACCGAGACGCATCTGCTCATTCAGGGAAAGTCCAGACAAGATGAGCCCGCGTCAGCTGAAACTGTTGAGTTTCTGCAAAGTCGTATTTCCTTATCATCGAGTGTCACGTCCACATTCTCGTCTTCTCGCCGTTTTGACTCCTTGGCTCCTTTAATGTTGTTTAAAACCCTGAATCGGTCTGAGGGTGAAACGTGTCTTTTCTCACCTTCCTCATTCTTCAGGCGGTCCAGCTGTCCTTTCTCCATCAAAGCCTCTGCCTCTTTCACAAAGGCGATCATGCCTCCAAAGGGGGGAGACAGAATCTCCTCGATAAACTCCTGACGGGGGGTGAAGACAAAATGGATAATCAGAAAACATCAGAAACTCACAGGACTGCTACTTTTTGCTGCTCCTATGATTATGTTCCTTTAAAGTGGCCTTATAAACATTTTTATTCTATTATGAACTGCCTCATGCTAAAAGCTCGGGGCGTACAGACGAGTCAGCACGGCGTTCACTTTGACTTTTGATTTCCTGCGACACGTTTACCTGAGTCCGAGCCAGGAGCAGCTGCTGGAAACCTTCCACCTCTTTGCTGTCGTCTGCCGCCCTCTCCTGGACAAACCGGCAAAAACAAGCCGTCAAACGGGAACAACAGCAGCCGAGATGTTTTTAGTTATGGCTGCGATAAAAGGATGTGTCCTTTATCTCACCATGAGGACGCTGAGCATCATGTCGTAGTTGTTGATCAGGAAGATGAGCTGATCTCTCCTGGAGGGAAACTCTGCCGCCATCTTCAGCACAAAGTTTTCCACCTCCACCTGAAACGTTGTTACACGTAAGAGCTTGTACGGCAGTAAAGAAACTCGCACTGCAAAGTCAGACACTGCAGAGCAACACCACAGGAACCTGCTGTACCTCACAGTCAAACAACTGGAGCACACGAAAAGACGCTCATATTTCTAACTGCTTCTCCTGACGTGTTTTCTCTCATTCCCAACATCTTTAACCGCTGTTACTTCTTTTCTAGCTTCTTGATTTGTTACAGAAATACTCTGATAGACTGAACAGCCAAACGTTCATCATCAGATTTGCCCCAGGCAGATTCCACCACCCGTGTGTGTGTGAGCAGGTCACCTGCAGCTGCCCCAGCAGAGCATTGGTCCTCTCGTTGGGAAACGTTTGGTTGATGCTGACAATGGCCGACGAGAACTCTGCGTAACGGCGAGTGATCTGAAATCAACACACACACCGAGCTCAGTGACACGCAACTGCAGTGATGCGCGCTGTAAACGTGTGTGTGTGTGTGTGTGTGTGTGTATGGTGTACATAGTGTGGTCGGGTGTCCAGTACTCCCAGCTTCTGCGGGTCTGTGTTTCTGATGCTGTGGATGTTCATCTCCAGAATCAGCTCGAACCTCGGCCACAGCAGCTCCAGCACTGCCTCCCAGTACCTGACACACAGGAGAGGAGACAAGACGCTGACTTAACCCTTAAAAACCCATCGACATACAGCACGAGGCTGGACATTAAACTTTCTTAGGTAAGAATGACATTCACTAGTCCGAACTGACTTGAGTTCTCTCGAGTTAATACAGTGTTTTTTTCCGAATAAGGGCATAATTTAAAACAGAAACTGACAAAGTTATTCTACATCATAACTCTACGTGCTTCTGCAGAACTTTTGCTGCTGCTCCTTCTCAAGTTGAAGCAACTGAGTGACAGTTTTCGGCTGTTGGCTGTTGGGTTTTAAGATATTTGAGGCGCTGCATTCTTCTCCTTTTTTCTACAAATATAAATGTAGTTTTCCGACTAAATTAGAGCAGCGGCAAAGATCCGGTTGGATACAGCGGACACTGACTTGTCGAGTGCAGGAATGTTCCTCTTGGTTGTGATGGCTCTGAACCTCAGGATGATGTGGATACACAGGAAGATGGCGATGCTGTCGTAGCAGTCAGAAACATACGCGGACATGCTCTTCTGCAGACACATCAAACGAGGGTTAACGTTGAAAATCTGAGTCTAACTTTCAGAAAGTTTTACAGAAGCTGAGCTGCGCGCGTCCGGCAGACTGAGACGTACCAGGAACATGCTGAGTGTTTTCCCCATGATGCTGTTGAAGAGGTCGAGTGCAGAGTTTCCTGCCACCATGAAGAAGTCAGAGAGGAAGAGGTATTCCCTGCAGCCGTTGTCCAGCAGAGCGTAGTGCTGGCTGCGGAACAGTGTCTCGTACGGATACTGGAGGAGACACGAGAGAGTCACAAGGTGTCAGTGTTTGCCGACAACACAAGCACAATTCATAAAGACAGAAGCTCCACGTGTCACTGCACGTCCCGGTTTCATTCTGAATCATGTTCATTTTAAATGGCTCTTCTCTTTTACAAAAGTGTTTTGGTCAATTGATGACAATGATTTTTTCTTTTCAACGAAACACACGAGGCTCGTTTTTTAGGAAACGTCACTGGCAGAATAATCTCTAGATGATTTTACACGGCCTGCTCAAGCTGCCAGTCCGTTCCCCGACCTCTGTTATTTGTCACAGTGGATGACGCCACGTCTCCCTAATGTGCCAATATTTTCCTCCCGACTCTTTGCTTTGTGGCTGTGGAGGTTTGGGTTGTTCTGTATTATTTTTCTGGATACTCGGGATGCGTCTCACCCTGCTGTCCCCTCTTTGGGCCGTATGAGGGACCAGGATGGGCCCCTCCAGCTCAGCAGGACTCAGTATGGCCCCCCTCTGGCCCAGAGTGAAGATGGTGTTCCTGCTCTTCAGCGACGGTTTGGAAAAGAAACCTGCGGCAGCGAGTCAAGGAGCAGCACGAACAACCTGAATCACGTTTCCCCACAGTTTGTGTTGCTAGGTAACGTGACCCGATTAAGTGCCAACCGAAAACCTCCGTGTCTGATGTGTGTGTGTGTGTGACTACGCTCAGTATGCGGAACACAGCTGTGTGTGCAGGTATGTCACACACGGGGCTTGTCCTCACATGCCTGTGCATCAAAGGTGATTCCAAACCACGCACTTTCTGCCTGTCACTCAGACTAAAGTAAAAGGACGGAAGACGGTTTGGCACATTGCCTGCTCAGCACCTGCTGTTCACACACACCATTTATCTTGGAATCACCAGAGCTTGTTTGCTGCTGATTTTTTACATTTTTTTGACTTGTTTGATGCACACTGGACTCCCTGAAATGTTGTGTGGCCTTCTGATACACACACTTCAAAGGATATCTTTCTTGGCTGTGTCTTCCACTCCCATCAGATCATCTTTATCTGCCACCTCCTCGTACTGCACACAGGACAGAGAGGATTTGTTACATGAAAACAAGTGGTGATTGTCTGCGGTGTTCAAGCTGAGGCTCCTACAGTCGCCATTAGTGTCACTTTACGGAACTGTTATCAGCTGACTGCCTCTCTTTGCGACAGCACCTGCAGAAATGCGCTGGCAGAGCTCCCGTCTGTGTGAGGGCACTGACCTGCACTTTGAGCAGCCTGCCACTGTACGACTTGAAGTAGCTGAAGTAAATCTTGCTCATTGTGTCCACGTACTCATCTCTGATCTCTTTGGCAACCGTCCTCTCGTTGGCCAGAAGGAACTGATAGAAAAATCTAAAGCAAGACAAACGGAGCAAACACTGACGTTCGTATGTGGACTGCAGCTGTGTCATGGCACATTTTCATGGATTCAAAATGTCAATAACACAGCACAATTAAGAGAGACAGCACGAATGTTTCTTCATAAAATTCTGCTGCTGTTCAATTTCTACAACTAATAAAGAACTAGTGCACAAGAGGGGCTGACCTCTGAAAGCTATTGTGTGAACAGGCAAACAGGCACGTTCAGTTCGCTCACCTGTATTTGAGCAGCGTGTTCTGTGGTATCTGGTAGTTGGTCATGGGCTTCCTGAAGGAGTAGATTTTCTGGAGAATAAACTCTCTGATTTTTGACACTGCCTGAAGTGGAGAAAATGAATTTTAGTTCATTAACGTGACATATAAAAATGAGATGAAACCCGATCAGCTAAACTCCATTTGGAGGAAGTAAATTCACATTAATGGATGAAACTGCTGTTAACATGCACAATAACCATTTTCCCTAAAGAACCTTTTAGAATGACGTGTTTTTCTAATTCTAAATGAATGTGAACACTTTCGGCCAGCAGCCGAGTGAGTTTGTAAGTCTGCATTTAAAAAACTTCTCCCTACAAGTAGAAATATCTTTCTAATTTCTTTAGTGAAATAAAAGCTGCAAAATGTACTTTCTATCCAGCTGTGGTAGTGTTGCACTGACAGATTATTTTTAAAAGGAAGTCAGTGCAAAACATAGTGGTCCAGTCAAGGCCAGTCCAGATTTAAATAAGGTTTTTGCAGAAATCTAAAACGTTCAGGTCTTCTTTTGTTTAGGTCATCTACAGATTTCAAAATCGGATTTTTGACCATTTAGAAGGAAAAAGTCCTTAACGTTTGTGTCGTAATTACTGTGCGACCCTTTAGTTTGTAGCAATGAAAAAGCAAATACAGGAGGCTACACACTACAGACAGGAAACTGGTGAAGCTTAAGCGGCTCAAACTTTCAATTAAATAAATTACTTGCTACTTTCTACTCCTGGCCACTCCTCACCCCCTGTCTCACCTTCAGTTTGAGGCGGTCCACGATGTCCTGGATGTCGGAGCAGGCCAGCGTCTCTCTAAAACTCAGCTCTTTGGCAAAGTTGATCTTGTTGTTGAGCTCATGCAGCTGCTCCAGAAACTCCTGCTCAGTCACCGGACTCTCCAGGATGGTGCTGGGAAGGGGAGACCAATATCAGGCCCCCAAAGCCTTATACAATGGTGTGTTCCAGAATTTCTACTCGCCTCTTATCTATTAAAGTTTCTTTTCCCTCTCTTAGACCGCAGAAAACACGAGCCTGTTATAGTTTTATAGAATGTTAATGCTTTTCTGGTCCTATGTTTGTACAAAATAGACAAAATGTTACTGACGTTAATCAGTATTACAGGTTTGCCTTAATACAAAGCAGAAAATGTTACTTCACCTTTATGCTTTTTCCTTATTGTCTTACTTAAATTAACTATTTCATTAAAGTTTCTATCACTGAGTTAATTCAAAGTTTTTGATTTGGACCTTTTTTAAATCCAACTCACGAGATCATGGCTCCGGGTACAACGAGCTCGTCGACCAGCTGGCTGAGGTGGCTGCGTACGGCCTGCCGGTTCTTCAGCCGGACATTCATGCTGACTGACTGCTGCTGCAGAGTCTGGATCTCACTGCTGATGGACGACAGGTCACTCTGGAAGCCACTCAGCATGCCCTCCATACGCTGTCAGCACAGACACACAGCGTTTAGAAGACAACTTGTCCACAAAACATGCTCATCATAAATGAATGAATGACTTTCTGTTACTTTAGGCTCTAAGATAAAGAGGAAGGTTGTGTGAACAGGAAGCCGCCTCAGAACTACCACCCTGTATTCATGCCTTTACCCTGCAGTCTTACCTCCAGGATGGAGTCACAGGCGGTGATCTGATTGTGCAGCAGAGCGATGTTCTGACTCTCCTTGATGTCTGACAGAAGACCGGTCAGGAAAATACAATCGTGTGTGTATGGCAAAAAGCTAATTTGCAGCCTCACGCTGTTGTGGCTTAACAGACCATAGCGACTAGCTGCCAGTAATTAAAGGGTATGAAGAAAAATGTCAAAATAAAACCAGCAGAGATAAAGGCAAACCTTGTCAAATGTTGTGCGTCACAAAGAAAGTGTGTATAGGATACAGTCTTTGATGGAGGCCTGTTCGATTCTCTGCAGCTCTGCCTCCACCTGTTTGGAGTACTGACGGAGATCAACACCCTGAACACAGACGGGAGGAGAAATCCGTGTGGTTACATTCAAGCGCTAATACACTGTGAGAGCCCGAGGAAAGCAGGCAGCAGGTTCATGTGACAGGAAATGTGAGTTCAAATGCTTCCACTCAGGCCTCACCGTTTTCAGCGCCTCCTTCACCAGGTCATCTTCGAGGTTCGCCTGTATGTGAACTGTAGGGAGAAGAAAGGAAGAACTTCAGCGGGTTTCTGAGCAACACGCGGCCTCACTCGGGCAGCAGCTTTTCCTTGAAGCTGCACACGTTTCAGCCAGTTACGGTCAAGGTAGTGGGGCATGTTCCAGTCTGCAGGCTACACTCAAACTACATGTATGATCTGTGGTCGACTTTATGTAGTCACGTTATGAAAGATATTCACAAACACAGGCTGCTTACTGTCAACTTCATCCAAGATGAATTCATCTGTGGTGAGGTCCAGTTCTCCCAGGTTGAGGTTAGCAATGTCTCCGTCAGTCTTCTAGAAAGACATAAAAAAAAGGTAAAGGATGCTTATGGTTGCAATTAAGAAATAATATTTCCATTAACAATTAATCAACTAATCACTAAACTGAAAATAATCTTATTTTTTGGTAGTCCTAATAAACCCACCAGAACAGGTTTCATTTAACTTCACAGTGAATCATAAAAGACAGAACACTTCTAATTAACACTAAAGCAAACTTGGGTATAGAGCTGGTGTCAATTATTTTTCAGGATTTAATAAGTGCAGTCGATTGATTCATATCAACGTATAGCTAATCTTTGGCCACGAGATGCGTTCAGGGACTCGGCCTGTCAGTGTTTTGACGGGATGCTAACAGCTACATCAGCTCTGAGCTACACAAAGTGACATGGTCATAATCCATAATTTGAAACGATCTTGTTTACACAACAACGGTTTTATTAACGCCGGATCTTCATCTAACAGACTCGAGTGTCTCTGGCGACAGCAGCATTAGAGCTGAAGCCTAATGCTGAAGGGATTAAGAGAATTAACGTCGTTTTCCTGCAGCCTCCAGCAGAAGCTCTGGAGCATCACCTCGTCCTGCAGATACGCCATGGCGGTGTCAGTCGGATTTGGAGCCGTGTTTACATCGGGACCAGCTCCAACTGCTGCTGCTTCCTCCGCCATTGCGGCCAGTTTACGCTAACGTCTATAAAGTCCCGAACGGGAAGTTCCGGCGCGTCCTCCCCGAACTCCACAGAACGTCCCCGGCCTCCAAGAACCAAATAAGATTTTCATATATTTCTATATTGTATAACGTTTAAAAACTATCTGTTTACACCGTTTAGTACGAGCACATCAAACAAAAGCGTGGTGTTTGTTCCATTTTAGCCATGTTTAATTTGCTAGTCGGACATAAAAAATGTGGGACTGACTTCCGTTCTCGCCTTGGGGTCAAGCTCTCGCGAGACCGGTGCGGCTTCCTCTTCGCAAGGAACCTACTTCCAAGATGGTGAGTATGTTTCACACTAGCATTGAGTAGTTTTGAAATCCGTTGTCATCCTGCTTAAATCACACGCGTTTATTGATGTTGGACCTCAGATTAATCTTGCACAAGCCACATGAGCTGTTGGCTGTGACATTTTTCTCGTTTTATGGCCAGATCGGACGTTTATTACCAGCTCACGGTGAACGCTGGTCAGTACGGAGTAGCGACAGATGCTAGCTAACGAGCGGGAATGATGGCGTTTATTTGCCGTTTGTCTCTGCGCTTAGACTTTATGTATATCATATTTATGTCGTAATGCCGGTTTGAAGCAGCATCGTGACGGCGACGTGCCTCATATTTAATGTTTAAATGAAAACGTTCCCTAATAAAGCTGCTTAGCCGGTATGGCTAACCGAGCCGCTGTAGCATGGATGGGCTAACGGAGCAAAGGTGCCTGGTCCGGGTTCATCAAGTAGAACATGGATAAAGGTGCCCGGTCCAGGTTCATCAAGTAGAACATGCATCGTTCTTTGGGGACTTCTCGTGGCCTCGGTCACTTTGAAGGTGTTCGAGAAGCCGAATCCGTTGAACTGAACTTATGTGGCTGTGCTAATAGTAGCATCTAGCACAGATAGCTCTCAGGTAACAACATGGAAAACATGGCCTGTGTTCGCAGCTGATCACACTAAATATAATAAAAGAACGTTCTGCAGCTCTACTGTCTTATGTAAAATGAAATCGTGCATTTCTGCATCAGCAGTTCCACCTCAGAGCTCTGTCGAGGGGATGTTGTTTTCTGCCTGTAGGTTTCTGTTGGTGAGAGATGTGCTGTCTAAAGTGTCGTTTTACATGTGCATTTGAAACTAAGCGTAATAATTTCTACTGAAATTTGCCGGCTTGGAGGGAATATTCTGTTCATAGTGAAGGCAGCTGGGACGCTTCAGTTTATTTAAGTCAAGTTTGCTTAAATCTTTTTCTGAGGATGCAGAGATTGTAATTGGTCACTAGTATCAGCAAGATCAGCTCCAAATGCAAAGCACTCGTTCAGTCAGTCTCTTTGTATTGATGTGCACATCCTGTGTTTTCAGTCTCTGGTCATCCCTGAGAAGTTCCAGCACATTCTTCGTGTTCTCAACACGAACATCGATGGTAGGAGGAAGATTGCCTTCGCCATCACTGCCATCAAGGTAAGTCTCGTTGAATTTGCTGCTTGTCACGATGCTTCACTTAAAGGATCACATCAGGTCCTCGGGTTGGATTGGCGTTCAGTACTAACTCTGTGAGCCACGTTTGTCTGTCTCTCAGGGTGTTGGCAGACGTTATGCACATGTTGTCCTGAGGAAGGCCGACATTGACCTCAACAAGAGAGCTGGAGAGCTGACTGAGGAGGAGGTGAGGAAGGCCGGGCTTCTGTCGAGCGCCGTCAAAGAGCTTTCGCAGATAGTTGGAAAAGTTACAGGAATGTGGAGATAATGACTCAAACACAGAGCAGTTTTTTGGTAGAACATTATTGTTCCTGACAATGATAGTTTTACTTTTAATTTTGTGAAGACCTAGACAAATGTCTAGCTCTTATGTCAGTGCTAGAGAAACCTCGTGATGACGCAGTGGGTTCAGTTGTACAGCAGCACAAACTAATTCCTCTAGAATTATAATCCACCTTAATTGAGTCCTCTACAAAACAGTTCAAGCAGAAACTGAACATTATTGTGAAGGCTGATCTGTTGTACAGCTGCTGAGTTAAACTGACTTATTAGAGCAGTGATGTTTTCCTCTTTAGTCGTGCTGTTTAACATGAGGTACTCAGGAAATGCTAAAAAACAAACTGAACAATGTGGGAAATGGAGGCAAGTCACGCTTTTGGCTTTTCGTGGACTCGAACACGTGTTAAGTGTTCGTTTTGAAGTTGTGCCTCCATGTCTTTATGTTAAATTTTTCCCCCCTCTGCATTCATGGCTGCTTGTTTTTCAGGTTGAGCGGGTGGTGACCATCATGCAGAATCCTCGCCAGTACAAAATCCCAGACTGGTTCCTGAACAGGCAGAAGGATGTGAAGGATGGCAAATACAGCCAGGTAGGTGGAGTATTCTACGGGCTGACCTCTGGTCTGCTTTTCAGTCACTTCACTGCGAAATGAGCTCAAAATCAACCGACTTACAGAACAGTGAACATGGGGGCAGATGGTAGGAACTATCTACATCATCACAATCACAATTTCTGCAGCAGCCAATCGCATCACATAAACGAACACATCCTATCGCATGCCAGGCACAGAACAAGCCATATATCTCAAGCAACAAAAGTATTAGCTTTACGTAAATGGTATCTTTGATAAAAAGTATAGACAATGTAGATGTTTGTTTGTTTTTTTTAACATGCAGCAAAGTGCTGAAAATAGTGGCAGTAAATTCATAAAGTTGAGCACATTGATCCCAAGTGTTAACAGCAATAATGTCAAAATGTACCAGTGTTAGAAACACACCTGAAAACAAACTGCATTTGTTTCATTTTTCTGAGTTTTCATTTGAGCTGAACCCGAGAAGAGGACGGACTGACTAATGTAGTTATACTTTTAATTGTGTTGAAGTGAAAGCAAAAGTTGTTTATGTTATCACGAACTTTAATTTTCCCTGTCTGACAGATCTTTCACTTTGATTTTGCTGAATGAAATTGGTTTCTCACTAACACTGGGGTTGGCACTCATCCATAGTACGTGGTATTTTGGAGTGACACTTTTGGCTGATGTTGACAGATCAGTTTCTGTTGATGAGTTTTTAAATATTGGATGGAAACTTGTTGGCTGGTGTCTGAGCTCCTGCTCGAACCATGTGCCAGATTAACGCCCACAGTTGTTGACACAACAGCTGCAGGAATGTGTGACAGAAATATTTGGTGGAAGACCTGTTAACTAATAGAAGTCAGCTTGGTTCATCTGTTCAGTCTCACGTTTAGTATTGAAATAGTTGTGTAACACAGGATCTGAACCAGGATCCAGACATTTAAACGCGTTCAATGCATAATCATTCTGAGCATCAGGGATTTACCGTGATTAGTTTTCTCGGCAGACCTTCATTGAAGCTGCAAAGTGTATTTATATTCCCTGTTTATTATTGAAAAATATTGACTTGCTTTACCTGTATGAGCGTTCATAACCACCTATCAAGTGAGGACTGGGGACCGTGTGCTGGAAGTTTTGCAGCTAAAGTTCTTGTTACTGTTATGTTTCCAACTGAGATTGAGAAAAACGTCTTTTGCTTTTCCTGTCGCAGGTCCTCGCCAACAGTCTTGACAACAAGCTGAGAGAAGATCTGGAGAGGCTCAAGAAAATCAGGGCTCACCGTGGTCTCAGGCACTTCTGGGGGTAAGATCTCGCTTGCCTCCATTGTTTGCACTGATACATCCCGCAGTTCACGTTCCCTACTTTTGACATTTACATGCTAAGATTAAAAGCTGTTTAAATTAGGATTCAGTTGGAATTTGAACATTGCCAATATATATCCATAAGAAATTAAGGTGCAGTATCTCGGGCAGAAAACCTGCTGATGAAACAGGTGCATGTAGATAGGGTTAGGGAATGTAGAGAACACAAGAAATATAAATCAGTGTTGCTGCGTGAAGACTTAGTCATATTCTGTCAAAATATCAACAGATTGTTAAAGCCTTTAGTTTAAGAAACTTTGAAAGCTTTGTAAGACTTTGAGTTTATCTGAGTTTTCCGTGTTAATTCACATTTCTGCTGTGTAGCAACCATGTGTCAAATATTTATTTCTAGTTGAATCAACTTGTCTCCTTCTAACCTCCTATTCTCTCTTGCAGTCTGCGTGTGCGTGGTCAGCACACCAAGACCACCGGCCGTCGTGGTCGCACTGTCGGTGTGTCCAAGAAGAAGTAAAGTCCCCTACTTCCCTTTTTGTTTCAATAAAGCACCACAGCTCACAGAATCTGCCTCTTCTGGTGTATCTTTCACATTTGGGTCAGTTTGTAATCACTGGGTGAGGCTTTGGCATTGGGTTTCAAGACAGGAGTATAAGACGTACGGCTTTAATAAGCCTGAAAGGTTTCGACAGTTTCCCAAATCTCTTTACTTTTTCCCACTGTTCCGTGTCTGAGCAGAGAATTATGACAAAGCAGCATTTGTAGACGCTTTTAAAGTGAACAGCCTGAATTTACGAGTAGATTATAAGAGCCAGTATCAGGCCGGATCAGATGGAACATTGGAAACAAATCACATCACAAACGTCGGATAATTATTTCCATTTATTAAGCTGCATTGCTTAGAGGGAGAGAAAATGAAGTAGACAAAAGCAGAGGAAGGAAATATTGCATTTTCTTTTTACAAATATTCCATTAGAAACTGAGGTAAGGTAGGCAAATATATGGCTGCAGGAATCTAAAGTGCATGAGACACAAGTGGAGTTAAGAACTCAAGTCGAACTGAGGTTTATGGCTTTAAGAGATTAGGACCGTGAGTTTGTAAATGTCAATTTGCTAGTTTAAAAAAAAAGGCGGCTACATCTTCTAAAGTCGAATATAAAATATAGCAGAATTATGCACGTGTCTCTGTAGGCTCTCGTCATAAGTAAAACCTTCAAGTATCCTCGGCGCAAAGCTCTGAAGAAAACATATTTACAACTGAACTGATGTGTTAATGCCAAAGTTTTAAGTACGACTAAAACTAAATCAGAAAGCGGTAATCCCAACAGCTGCAACGGTGAGCGACTACGTAAGGCAGAATTCCTTTAAATTGGTTGGTAGTGCCAAGCTGTCCCACAATGACTCCCGGGGAGAAAGGAGCAAAAGCTTCAGTCGTTTTCTTAAATCACACAAAGTTTTCATAAATATGATCAGTCAGACATTAGAAATAAAGTCGTATCCGTTCTTGATTGTTATGATAGTCACATTTAGCTTCTCTTACATTAGTCAGATATTAATACAAGTCTAAATCATCGGTTCTCTTGTTGGTTTAGCATTTTAAAACGATAATTTGTCGTTCAACAGGAGAAACAAAGGCAGTATCTGACTTGGCAGAAATGAGATGCCACGTTAATTATCCATTTCTCAGTTTTTTCTGACGAAACCTTGTGGAATTAATTTGGGAGATCAGTGGAGGTTGTAGCTTCCTCAGCAAAGTGTTTCTAGGTTTGTACGTATTAATAAGACTTTTACACTGACTGAGATGTTTGTATCAGAAGACAAGAAGTGGTCCCGTTCATCTTCAAGTATGTTGGCCAGTCACGGATTTTAGACTCGTATCCTGAACGTGACTAAAACCAACCATTTATTATCTGTTATTGGCTGGTTCGTTTCTTTTTGCTGATGCGTTTGCTCTGAGTCCTCTGCTCGTAATGCCAGTGGATTTAGACAAAGGATACGCTGCTAATGGAGTCACTGGTGAAAGCGGTGTGCTCCTGCTCTTCACCCCTCCTTCTGTGGAGGAGGAGATTTCTGGTGGGGGGGCTGCGGTGGTGGCTGCTGCTGATCCTTGGTGGGAGCATAGTAAAGCTCCAGGGGCTTCCTGACCTTCCAGTATTTCTCATTGACCAGCTCCAGCGTCAGAGAGCCATTCAGCGTCTGCGAGGAAACACAGGGAGGAGGGTGGTGAGGGGGACTGGATCCTGGTCCAAGCTGCACTGGACACTAAAGGGTCAGTTCACCCAGTTTACCAAAGGAACCCCCCCCCACACAAGACTGGTTCTGTCTCCATGCAGATTTCTGCGTGATTGTAACCAGAATTGTTTCTTCAGAATCAGACACTTGCCTACATCAGGGTGACCGACCAGGAGCTTGTCCTCTGCACAACCGAACGCGTTTGTTCTGTTCCTCTCCCTTATTTAGAATCATGTGAGAAACTGGTGTCGCCCTCAGAAGTCAAATGATTCCTTTCTAAAGATTGTAGCTTGTGATCGGTTGGTTGGTGCTATGCGTTCGCTGACCAGCTGTGTGTCACGGTCCACGGTTAGCGCTCGTTGTGGAACCTGAATTTGATCATTTTCTGCTTAAACTAAGTTTGTATTTTAACATGCCGTCGTGCTTAGGTAAGAACTGTTTCTTGACCTCAAGGTGTGGCTTTAATTTCACGGCTTGTCTCTGCTTGTTCTTAGTCTAATTCTTAGTGGACTCAGTGAATTCGTGACCCTCTCTATTCCAGGATGCTGAGAGGTTTCTCTCTTACAGTTTTACTGACTCGATAACGGCACACGTCAAACACAAGAACAAATGTGTGGGGACTCACAGAGAACTGTCCTCCTCTCGTCATAATGTAGATGGTGTACTGCTTCTCACTGATGTTGCTCAGACCCGACCCCTCTTCGCCTCCTACCGCTCCTCCCGCTTCGCTGTCCTCTCCTGCTGCGCCTCCCTCCTCATGTCCTCTGTCCTCCAGAGCGATACGCAGGGCGAGGTATTTAGACAAGTGGTCCACTGTGGCGTTAGCAGTTGTCTTCACATATCTGCAGAGGAAGGACAATTACTTCAAATTTGCCTCCCAAGTTTACTGAAAAACGGCCATTTCCAAAATAAGTCGATCAATCATTTAGACAGAATTTGAGTTTTTCAGTGCTCGAATCTCTTTAAATGCCACTAGAGGAGCGGGTGAATGTGACATGTTTTACCAAAATGAACAGGTATTCTCTCTTCACGTGCAACAAAAGGCAGATTTACGTCATGTCCTGAAGATATGATGCAGAGCATCTGGAAAACCCTGCTACTGTACTATGTGGGGATAGGGGATCCCGAAGAGTTTAATAAGGACATAAATTAAGAAGCTGCTGCTACCAAGAATATCGTGTGTATCGTGTAAAATGAAGTTTTACAAAGTTAGTCATTTTTATCTGATAATAAGGATCTTATATGAAATAGAAAACCAGTTCGTTGAAGCCACTTCATTCTCACCTGGTCTGGTTGTAGTCCTGGGCTTGGACCAGCTGTGGGTGGGGTCTGAACACTAGCTCGATCTCTGAAGACGGCCCCTCTTTGTGGCGCCTTAGTGGAGGTGTCCGGCTGCCGCTGTCCGCCTCGGGCCCGGAGCCGTCGTCAGACACTCGCTGTCTCTTGCGGCTTGGCCCGGCTTCTGATGGAGTCTGACCACGAGGGTGGGGTGTGTGTGACGGGGCAGAGTCGTGAGACAGATGTGAACGGGCGTCACCATTGTCCTCGCCGCCACTGAAGGTGGTATTGTCACTCTCCTGAGTGGGTTTCTTCACCCGGTGGTTCCTGCAGGCCAGAGGCAGAAAATGTCCAAAACTTAGATCTACATTGATCATTCTTTTTAGGACAACAGCAGCGCTATTTATAACATTTAGAAGTATTGACGTGTCTTCATCAGGAATCGAAAAAAAAACTACTGTTTGACTTATGGGCTGAAGAGACCGAACGCTACGTAACGCATTTTTTTAAACAAACATCTCTGCACACTGCTCAGCTCTTTGAAAACGACTGCAAACCGTCAGCCAAGGCTGCGTGATCAAGGCCGGAGACGGCGGTGGGAGGTGCTTTACTTAGACGCTTCCAAGAACTTCACCACGTTTACATTGTTTTGTAGCGGCTGACTGCTCAGGAGACGGTCAGTAAATGGAGCTGAGGTGAAGATGGTGGACTACTATTCTCGAAGGTAAGAATCTCCAAATGTTAAAATGTTTGTCAGATTACTTTAAAAGCAAATCAAGCTTCTGTTAGAGTTCGAGAATAACACTAATCTGTGATGGACCCCCCCGACCTGTAGCGGGCCTGCTGGCGGAGCCCCTCCTCGATGCTGGAGCTCAGAGCCTCATTGTTGTGCATCCGGTTGAGACGCTCCAGGACTCGGCGCTGGTGGGCCTCATACTCGTCCCGACTTGGGTAAATTTTAGAGATCAGTGCATCAAAGTTGGAATCTCTGCGCAGCGAACGTCTCGACACAAGCTTCTTCCTGCAGGTTGGACACTCTTTGTTCCTGGGGAGGGAGGGGAAACGAGGACACGTTCAATCTGAGCTCCTATCGTTGTTTAAATACGTAAATGAAAGACTTTGCTTCCTGTATAAAAAAAGAAAGTTTGATGTTCAAAGAAAGATAACACTGGAGCAGTTTTCCACAGAACACACACAAAAACCTTCACCCCGATCGCAGAGCAGTGACGATGCAGTCCGAGCAGAAGCGGTGCAGACACTCTTTGGTGGTCATGGTGTTCTTCAGCATGTCCAGACAGATAGGACACATGAGCTCGCTGTGCAGGGAGCGAGGCGACACAGCAACCTCCGTACCATCCATGATCGCCTCCTGGACACACACACACACACACACAACATACCAGGATGGTTTCACCACAACCCCACTTGCAAACTGTCGGCCCTCGGATAACAACCAACTAGCACATCTGAGGACGGGAATCACCTGCTACATGTTTTTAAAAAAAAGTTTGTGGGCAAATGGAAGAAATAAGCTGTTGATCTGAGACACGTGAGGCTAATACCAAACTTTACTCCCACTCTGCTGATTCTCAACTGCTTCCGTGTAAAACAATGATACTGACGTCATTCAGTTTCAGACAGTACAGTCAGCTGCAGCGTCCTAACACCTAAAGGTGTTTTTTTAATATATCCTCAGAGAAGAAGTAAGACCTTTGGGATGTTCTTCAAACTAGAGGACTAACGATTTCCAGGTCAAGCAAGGTCAACAACTGGTACCCTGGCTACAGTGGAGATCAGGTAACTTGTGCACGCACTCATGCACTGCACTAACACTTTAGTAATCACATTACTCCTCTGCTCTGGACATTGGAAGCTTTGTTCAATGACTTTAACTGTAAAGTGAGTAAAGATGCTGATTCGTGATTTTATCTTTTTACTTACTAAAGTTCCGTGTGATTGGGGAAAGACTTTTTCTGTGATGTTTTAGCACAGTAACTAGATTTGTGATTGCGTCACAGCTGGTCTCTCTGGTTTAATGACAACCCACTAGGTCCTGTGGGACACACACACAGATCCAGCGAAACTTACCTGGGGGCTCCTGTGCAGCTCATAGAGACTCAGCTCCCAAGTCTTACTGGGAGTCTGGATGTTTACAGGAGCTGCCATGGCTGCAGGTTCCAGCAATCCTCACTGGGAACGGAGAGAGAGAGAGAAATGTAAACTGTACAGTTCCATGCCAAACCAAACACCGTTTAAAGTTCAAAACGAACGTGACTCTTACTAATCAATCATATCAAAGAACCTCACCCTCCATTCTCAGTGTGACAGCAGAACACACAAATATTTGAAAAATCTTGGAAGTTTCACGCCAAACTGCTTCCACGCATCACACACCCTGTGAACTGCCTGCCCCTCCCCCTGCAACCGCTCTTCCTAAGGCATCAATCAATTCTTCCTGTTTCACCGTTGCTTCTTGGCTCGGTTAAAGTCGAACAAAGGCACGTGAAATAGACCTAGGGAAGCGCACGCTTTTTGTTGGCTCCGTTCTTCAAAATCGAAACACACTTTGACTCCACACGTGTGAACAAGGGATTAATTCGTTATGTTGTTGCTGAACATACAACTGAAAATGTGATCCTGAGAATATTCCGGGTCAATGGGCCCAAGGTTGTAAAAGAGGATCTTGCTCTAAAGGGGTGTGGTCGTTTGCACTTATAATCTACTAATTTAGTTGAAACTAAAATGTTCTGTGTTCAGTTTTATACACAGCAAATTTCCGTCACTGCATGTCATTAAGGCTTTAATTCCTGCAGTGCATGTTTGCCTAAAGAGGACATGACTGAAAACTATATTGAAATACAAATAACAGATTCATTTAAATTTGGACTAAATTATGATATTAATAGAAAACTTAGTAAGAGCTCAATGGGAAAATCTATTGACTAATCCGCAAAAAAATAATGGTTAGCTGCAGCCCTCTGAGAGCATCGCACAGCTTTTGCAGATTTGTCTGCTGCGCTCAATGAACTCGTAACTCTCTGTAGTGTTTGTGCTCAATTTGTTCCTCGCAGTTCAATGATGGATTTCTGGTAAATCTCAATATCATTTAAATATTACAACATTTGTCTCCAACTGTCTCTTAGACTTTACTGTCCATTTGTCCTGTAGGGTTCCTGGATGGTCCACATGGAGCTGGAGGCTGAGCAGCAGCTGCCTGCTCCGCTTTCCGTCCACTACCAAGTTTGACTTCAGCCTGAGTCTTTTCATCGCGCGTTTGTTGCTTCATGTGGATCATTTTATGATTAATGCGTCATACTCAAAGAGTGTGGGCTCTTTGTCCCAATTCTTCTGGTGGGTCCAAACGCTGTGTACATGCGTTCTACGTGAAAGGCAAAAGATTTGGGGAAATCGACCTATTGTGCCACTTTCTGTAAAACACAGGTCAGCTAGTTTTCGTTTGGTCAATAAAGTGCAGACTATTTCATATGTGTTGGAAGACCAGAAAATAAAGAAAATATGGATATATAATTCAGTAATAAATTCAAATTAAGAGCATAACAGCAAAATAATCTGTAGCTAGGTGCTACTGGTGGGGGTACCCAACTAAATATTGAACGGTGATTAGGTGCATCGTTAGCCCAAAAAATCTACACAACAAAAAGCAAATATAAAGTGCCGAGGGCAAACTAACTGATGGTTAAAGTTCAGCAGAAAACTACAGAAAGATGACGGCGCAAACATGAGCTTTATGTCGGTAATAACACGCTAAAACAACAACGACACCCAACATCTGTCGTAAAGTTGCCGTAACTTCCGTCAAGCGGCGTCTTCGTCGTGACTTACGGCGTTCGACAAGTTCCCGAAGTTGAACAAATTAGCGGCTAAATCCGTCCCGCTCGTCCGTGCGGTTCTCCAGCGAAGCACAAACGCGCAAACTCACCTGCGGTTTAAGCGACGGCCGGCTGAGCGGAAGAGACGCGGGCCCTGGTCCCCGCACCGAGGATCGCACCGGAGGATCTGCCGTGGCCGGGGCTTCGCGCCGCCGGGAGAGTGGACACACTGTGGGCTGAGGCGCGGAGATTCCACAGACAAAAGACATTTTCCGACAGCCCGCAGTTAGCTAGCGTTAGCCGAGGCCATCTTTTTTTTCTTCTTCTTCTACTCCCCGGAACAAGTCGCCTCGTCCCCTCCTTCCGCCCCGCAGCTGCAGCGACCCCGGCGGCCCGTCGGGGTATGACAGCGTTTAATCATCATAGAATGTTGAAGATAAGATATGACTTTATTGATGCCACAGTGGGGAAATTCTTGTGATTCATCAGCAATAGGAACAAAGAACAAAAAAACCTTTAGTTTAAGTTTGAAACAAGATAAAATAAAAACAACAGTATTAACTGCAAACGCAGAAAGAATCTCTTCTTGGCACATGAACATCTGTACCAGTGAAAGATGGAACAGGTGAACGTCGCACGTCTCCTGGTTAATGTCGCACTGTGTGTCCCTGCAGTGATGCGTTGTACAGTGTGACGGCCGTGCACAGGGACACGTCTGCTGGGTAGGCTGGGATTCGATCCCCCAGACCGCTGCTGCTCGAACCAGTCAGCCCCGCTTTTCTCCCTGTGGCTGCACAGGTGACGCATCCTGTGACCTGAACCAGATATGTCGTTGAGATAATTGATGGGTGTATGTCAGTACAAATAATTGATAGGTGTGTATTGCACCTGTTGCTAATACTTTGAATGACACCTTTGAAAAACAGACAATTCCCCCCTGAATATTCTGTAA
This sequence comes from Channa striata, assembly GCA_033026295.1. NCBI lineage: Eukaryota > Metazoa > Chordata > Actinopteri > Anabantiformes > Channidae > Channa > Channa striata. The sequence goes on from CM065181.1 coordinate 23,288,477, forward strand.
TTGCGTTGCAACTCCCTTTGATTCACACTGTGATTCACTGAATCACCTTTTGTGTTTGAAGGGCGTTCTACAGAGGAAATTGCTTTACTGCCTGCCCTCCATTATTTCTCTCTAAACAGAGGAGTGTTTGAAACAATCCTCCCAGTCCCAGACAACAGGATTCTGGGAGTGTTGCGGCGTCACCAGGTCACATCTTTCTTTAGCTTATTGTCTCTGAATAATATTTGGACGCTTCTAATTAGTGGGTTTTGTAAGTTTAAACTGTAGCTGTGGCCACCACACCTCCCGCTGAACCACCCCGGCTTTGCTCATTTAACCCGCTCCGATGAGTCAAGGTTAATGTTCACGTTGTACACACGTAAACACCTCTTGGACAGATCTGTACATAAACAAATGTTAAAATATTTGATTGCATTTTCTTTTATACCCATTTATATTAACTCTGAAATAAATATACATGGACATATCAACCGTTTGTTACAGGCCCACAATTAAAAGACTTAAAGTTTAAAATATAATGGAGTGTTTAAAATGTATGATTCAGTTTGAAGCTGTTTATTAATATTTATTTACACTGGGTGAAATATTCAAATATCTGTATGCTGGGGACTCCCCTACACCTGTTACTGCAGCTTTGGCGACGTTGGGATCTTTTCTAAAACTGAAAGCAAAGCTCAGAGCATTGAAATAAAACAGAAAGAGGCAAACGTGCAGCTGTCATAGATTTATTGATCAGGACATACGGACAGAAGCTGTCTGCAAAACTTTACAATCGCAAATACAACTCGACACACTAATATTAACACATGACACATACGCATATACTCTGAAATAAGCACATTGTCCTGTAGTGTTACTTCATCGAAACCATGAACAATATTTCAAACAGTTCTTGTTGTGATCTACATTTTAACTATACACACAATAAATAGGACAATAAATAGAATTACATGATTAAAAGGTTAAATATCAGGCACATTTGCCACAGTGAAATAATAATGAAAACAGGAGTTCCTTTCTCCCCTCTCAGGTATAAAAGCACAATGGGCTGTTACATTGTCATAATGGTGACACAGACACGATCAACAGGGTAAATGAAATAATAAATATATCTTTGTACTGTACAGTTGAGCTATGAGTCCATCAGTTGTGACACTGGTGTAAATGTGACGTCTTCTTTATGGACGCATGGCAGCGATGACTGCCACTGTGACAGAAATCAGGCTGAGCCTGTTGAATGCAGCAGCTGTTGTCGCTGTGTTGTGTGTTGTGCTTCCTGTTTCTGTTGCTGTTCCATTTGCCGTTCCAGTTCCTGTTGCTGTGCCTGATCCCGTTCCTAGTCCAGACCCTGATCCTGTTCCAGATCCAGATGCTGATCCTGACCCTGATCCTGTTCCAGAACCTGTTCCAGATCCTGATCCCGCTCCCCCTGTTGTTGCTGGAGTTGTCGTGTTGCCAGAGGCAGGTCTCGACACAGCAGCCAAAGCTGCTGTTGCTGCGGCTGAAGCGCTGGCTGCCGCGGCCTGTGCTGCCGATGCCACCACAGCGTTAAGGTTTGCCGTGTCTGTCGGCGTTGTTGACGACGCCAGCTGCTTTGCTGTTGCCGCTGCTGTTGCCGCTGCCATTGCAGTAGCCTTCGCCATCTCTGCCACTCCCTGTGCCTCGCCTATTGATGCACTTGTTGGCGCTGTGGCATCGGATAATGTTTTTTGTAGCTGGTCTGCCGCTTGTGCTGCTTCTGTGGCCACTGCCTGGGCAGCATCTGCAGCTGCTGACATTGTTTCTGGTGTTGCAGTGGCTGAAGCTGCTGATTTTGCTGCTGCTGCTGCTCTTTTTGCTGCACTGGCTGATTTTAGTGCTGATGCGGCTATTTCAGCTGCTTGCATTGCTGCTGATGCTGGTGTTGCTGTCGATGCTTGTTTTAGTGCTGCAAGTGCTGCTGCGTCTGCTGCTGCAGATGCTTGTGCCGCTGCCTCCGCTGCCATTTCCACTGGTACCACGCCGGCTGCAACCAATTCGGCAGCTCTTGCTGCCTGTTGTGCGGCGTTTGCCGCTTTTGCTGCTGCTGCGGATGCTCCTGGTCCAGCCGCGTTTGCAGCCGCAGCGGCCGCCGCAGCAGCCGCCGCGGCTGATGCTGTTGACCCCGCCACTGCCGCTTGTTGTGCTTTAGCTGCGGCTGATGTTGCTGTTCCAGATGCATTTTGCCCTGGAGTTGATGCATTGCTGGCTGCTGATGGGTTTGTTGGAGCAGGTGTTGGTGTTGCCTTTGGCAGTACAGCCGCTGCCACACGTGCTGCTGCCATTGCATCCCTTGCTGCTGCTTTTGCTGTTGACGTCATTATACTTGTGCTGTGTGCCGCTGCAGCTTCTGCTACTGTTTCTGCAGTAACTGCTGTTGCACTTGCAATATCAGCCACTGTTGCTGCTGTTGTTATCGCTGAATATGTTGCGTCTGTCATCGCTGCTGCTTCTTGTGCTGCTGATAATGCGGCCGTTGCTCCTGCTGCTGCTGTTCCTACTGTTTGTGCAGCTTGTGCTGTTGCACTAATTGCTTGTGGAGTTGCTCTTTCATTAGCTGCCTTTGCAGCTGCATTTGCAGCCTGTCTTGCTGCCACGGCTGCATTTGACGAGGCCTCTGCTATCTGTGCCATTGCCTGTGCTTTGGATGCTGGTGCTTTTACTGATGCCTGTATTGCTGCAAGTGCTGCTGCCTCTGCTGCGTCTGCAGCATTTGTGGCTGCTTTTACTGCTATTGCTACTGGTGCTTCTCCTGCTGCTAATAATGTGGCAGTTGTAGCTGCTACTTGTGCAGCTTCAATTGCAGCTCCTACTTCATTTGATGTTGCTCCAGCAGCCGCTGCTGTTGAGGCAGCTAGTGCTGTTGCTGCTGCCGCTGCCGCTGTGGATGTCGTCACTAATGCTGCAGTTTGTGCATCTGTGGCTGGTGGTGCCGTTGTTGTTGCTGCATTGGTTGGTGGCACAGTGGATGTGATTGGGAGTAAAGCTTCTGCTGCTGCTGCTGCTGCTTTTGAGGCACCTCCTGCTGCCTGTGCTGCATTTATTGACCCTTTTGCTTTCTCCATTGACGCTGCTGCCAATTCAGCTGCTGCCGGTCCTGGTAATGCTGCCACTGCTCCTGCTGCTGTTTCTGCTACTGCTGATGTTCTGTTTGCAGTTTCTGCTGCCATGTCCGCTGCTGTCTCAGCTGCAGCAATTGCTAATTTGATGGCAGCTGCTGTTTCTGGGGATGTTGGTCCTATGGATGGAGCTTGAAGTGCTGATTTTAGTGCTGCTGCTGCTGCTTCTGCTTCTTGTGCTGCTATTTTGCAGCCTGAATGGCAGCTGCTACAGTTGCTGGTGTTGCTCCTGATGATTCACTGTTTGCTGCTAACGTTGCTGCTGTTGCTGCTGCTTTTGCTGCTGCTGTTGCTTTCAGTGTTGCTGCAACAGTTTTCTCTGCTAATGATGCTGTTGCTGGTGGTGCTGCTGCCGCTGCTTGTATCGCTGCAGCTGCAGCTGCTGCAGCCGCATTTGCAGCATTTGTTGCGGTTTCCGCTGCCAGTGCTGGTGACATATTTCCATTTGTCACAGCTGCAGCAGCAGCCATTGCTGCTAGTGCAGCTGCTGAAGCATTTTCAGCAGCTGCCGGACTTACTCCTGCTGTGGCTGCTGTTGTTGCTGCTGCTGCTGCTGCTACTGCCGCTGCTGCCGCTGACGCTGCTGTAGCTGCTGCTGCTGCTGCTTCTGTAGCTGTTGATAGTGGTAATGATGTATTTGGTGTTACTGCTCCAGTTGTTTGAGGTGATGCTGTAGTTGCTGCTGTGGTTGTTGTGGAGTTCTGAGATGGTGGAGCTACTGCTGCAGCAACAATTGATGCTGCATTCCCTGCAGCTGCTGCTACGTTCGCTGATGTTACTGCTTTTTTCGCTGCTTCAGCTGCCTCTGTAGCCTTTTGAGCTGCGGTTTCTTGAGAAGTAGAATTTGCAGCAGCTGCTGCGGCTTCTGCTACCACTGCTGCATTTGCTGACACTTGTGCAGCCATTTCTGCTGCTGTTTGTGCTGCTACAAGTGACAGTGACAATATTGCTGATCCTGTTTCTGTTCCATTTGTTGGGCTAGTTGCTGCAGATGCTGCCAGTATTGCTGATAGCGCTCGTTCTGCAGCTGCAGCTGCCTCTGTAGCAGAAGCCGCGGCAGCGTCTGCAGCTGCTGTAGCTCCAGATGCAGCATTTGCTGCTGCTTCTGCTGCTTTCTCTGCTGCAATCGATACATTTGATGATGCCTCTGCTATTTTCTCTGCCACTCCTGCTGTTGGTGGTGGTGCTGTTGTAGCTGCAACTGCTGCTGCACGTGATGCAGTTTTGGCTGCTCTTGCTGCTTTTGCTGCTATTTGTGCAGCCTGCGTTGGTGATATCAGTCCACTTAATACATTTGCAGAGGCTAAGTATGCTTCTTGTGCCGCAGAGGCAGCCTCTTGCGCAGCAACTGCCGCGTCTAAAGCAGTGGTCCCTGTAGTGGCGGCGGCGGCGGCTGCTGCTGTTGCTGCTGCCGTCGCTGCTGCTGCTGCAGCTGCAGCTGTTGCCGCTGCACTTGCTGCAGCAGTTGCTGCTGTGCTCGTTTGGTTTGCTGTTGGGACCGTTGTTGCTGTTGCTGCAGCTGCAGTTGTCGTTTGAGCCATTGTTGTTGGAATTATTGTGGTTGCACTTCTGGGACATCTGAGTCTCAGGCTTCCCTCAGCAGACATGCTGTTGGATGCTGTTTCCATTTGAGAGTTTGGTAAGAATTTTGTTGTATAATGTACTTGTACTATGTGTAGTTATGGTTTTAATTTCATTTAATACTTACCAATCAGTATTAGTACAGAGATAAAAGTCTTGATGATTATCATGATTGGCTGCTGTTCGCTTCTTCTTTATGTCAAAATATTTCCTGTCAGAAAATAAATAATGGTAGAAAAGAGCTGAGTGAATCATCTGCATGAATTGACTGTTGATTGTAATAACGACTTGTACTATAATTAGTTTCATGTTAAATTGAGTTGCTGGGGTTTACAGTACATTGTTATTTGGAAGTACTATGGCTGAATGTAATCATTTCTATTGCAAAAATATTTTTTTGACTCTTCCTTCAATTCCACTTGCATATACTCAGCTACTTCCTTCTTCTTAACATGCAAAAAACCCTTCATTCTGTATCATTCTGAGATCTCAATTTCTGGCCAATCATTTCTCTTCCTTGAGCCATCAAGACTTTACTCAGTGTTGTATGAGCATATAAGATCAAAAAAAACTCATCAGAAATAAAACGATGGACAAAAGATCATCTGCACTAATTTTGAGACAATGTAATAATTAAAAAACATTTTTTTAAAGGTTCCCTAAAGAAAATCCTGATTTGGGAATTTCAAATAAACTATAGCAAAGTGGCTCTAGTAAAAAAAAAAATAGTAGAAAAGTAGGTAAATTCAAAATTTGATTTAAAAAAAGATTTGATAAAAACTGTAGAGAAAAATCCCATATTCAAACGAAAATGTTTAAATATAGTATTACACTAAAATAAATGTACAAATTTAAACCAAAACACAAAGCTGTAGAAATTCAATAAGTCAATATAAATCTTCAGTTCAATACTCACTGTGATGCTGAAGTGAAGTGACCGTGTTGAGCTGTTAGTCTCTGGCAGTGTCTCTTTTTCTGAGTCTGTCTTTGATTTCTGTCTCTAAATCTCCTTTACCTGTGATATATATACACAAAACGCTTCCTAATTACATGTCAGTGGAATGAAACTGACGTCAAAGAGCATAATTAATGATAATCACCATCATCATCATACGCCAAGTGTAGCTCCTCCCAGATTAGGCCCAGAGTTTTTTTTTCTCAAATCATCTCCTTAGTACCTTTTGAATACTTTATGTGGATAATAGAAATGAAAGTTGTTGAGTGACAGATCATAAAGTTTTAACACTGGTGTTTTTGTTTGGGCAACGTTACACATGCTTGGCTAAACTCCATGACAACGAGACATGTCACCGTGGACATTTTGAAGACATTTTATTCTTCTTCGTGTGAGGCTGTGAACAGGGATCAGTGTGTGTGTGTGTGTGTGTGTGTGTGTGTGTCCATGGGAGTTCTGAGGTTTTAAATCTGCTCCTGATGGACCAACTGCTTAAACCAAACAGCCACGTGGTTTATGAATGAATGATCTTTGTGGTAAATATTGGAGCTGCCTTAAGGCTCATTTTATTATTTTGTATTAATTTCCGTTAATTGGCTCTTTTCATTTGGCAGATATGAGATGGAAAACAAAACACTAAAAGAGACTAAAGGAGAGAGGCACTGAAGTCATGTAATGTAACTTTCAGCACTCTGTTTGGATTATGTCAGACTGTGATGGACAGTTTGCTGTTGCAGCGTCGAACCCGTAAACAGAAAAGCTCAAACCATGACCATGAGATTACAAAGACAAGCAAAACCACTAGAACGACCCTCAGAATCATCGCAGAACATGCAAAATGACGATGAATAGAGTCAAACCAAGGAGGTAATCTACTAGGAATGGCAAACTTCCTATGAGAGCCACAAACACAGGGACACAACCGCTGAGGACACGACATTCCACACAGGATCATTAACTGGGTTTTACGTCATTAATGGGGCAACGCGTTTTCAGGAGTCAAACACACTTGTCTGGTGCTGAGGTCTGTTTCTGAACAACACTGACAGATCAGCTACAGAGTCGGGCAGCTGGACCCCGCTGACAGCAGCTGATAGAGACCCTGAGCCTGCACTGCATCCACAGCAGGAGGATCAAAAATCCAGATGTTGTCAGGCAAAACCCGACGGGGTGAAAATCTGGCATCATGAACTCTCAGACGGGAATTTAGCAGAGTTTACAATACAGTTTGATTCAGAGTTTTGAGTGGCATCCTTCAAACGTACAGAATCCTCTCTGTTCACCGTAACGTGTGAGCGGCGTCACGATGGCCGTTAATGTGTTTGTTTGTTTGTCTCCATTGGAGCTAATTAGCTCCACCTTGCAGAGAAAAGGTTTTGTTCGGAACATTTTGGCGTCGGTGTGGCCACTCCTTTGGGCGGAGGAACTGGAAGGACGTGAATGCAAGATTGCATTGTTTAGGTAGATCCAAGCATCCAATGACTTGAGCTAATAATGTGGAGCAATTAAATAATTATCACATCATATCAACCCTGGGCATTGTGATCCCCACCTGGTTAACAAACAGGTTCCTCTGGTGCCTGAAATCAAAACTTAAATACTCAACACACACAACACACACACACGTCTCTTTATACTTGTGGGGACACCCGTTGACATAATCCAATCCCTCACACTCACCTCATTCTAACTCTGACCCTAAAACACAGTCTGGACCCTTAAAAAGCCGTTTGCAGTTGTGTGGACCAGCTAAAATGTCCTTGCAACAATGGCACTGGAACAAAATGTGTCCACAGAAGGCAATAAAGACGACCCCCAAACACAAACACACAGTTGTACCTCTATCCTTGTGAGGACACTCATCGACATAATGTACCCCAAGCCCCTTACTCTAACCCTGACCCTAAAACCAGTCTGGACCCTCAAAAATCCCTTTTTTTAGCGTGAAAATTAGTGAGGACCGGCCGAAATAACCTCACACTGTTGTTAAAAAATGAAATTTGGTCCTCACTAAGTAGTGTCTACAAGTACACACACACACACACACACAACTGTGCATTATACTCATTCAATAGGGACATTCAACTTTCACAAAGCACCTAAAGTTCTCTGTCGCCTTCACAGCTGAAATTAATTTGACTTTCTCTAAACCTTGAAACGTGCAGTGTTACAAGGTGATTGGCTGTAAAAGCCTCGAGTGTTCTGCTCGCACTTAAAGAGTCCTCTGTTCCCTTTTTGACACCGTGAGACTGAGACGCCCCTGACCTTTGACCCATGGAGACACTGACTTGACCCACCACTTTAGTTCTGCTTCAGTACATTGTTTGAGATGAACAAACAACCGTGACATGCTTTTCCTTAAATGTCCTGCTTTGACATAATGTCACTGTAGCGTGAAGTTTTTGCATCTTAAATAAACGTCACCTGCTCCATTCCATCCTCTCGACTGTCGTCACAGTTTAGTTGTGCTGTGGTCTCTGTATGACAGTAAAGCTAACTTGAACTTTAACAAGAAACTCTTCCTACTGCTCCTCTTGCATTCAGTTTACCTTCAATCTGTCATAATTTCTACATCGGCAAAAGAATTAAACTGCTCACACTGCATTGAAGACGTTTTTTACACATTTAACTTTCTTCAACATTATTTTTATTTATATGTCACCCGCTCACATCAAAGTCCAGACTCTAATCCTGGGATGGACTCGTGAGCTCATTAAGCTGCTGGCTGCTGTAGGTTCTCTGACCCGTCTCACACAGATACTTTAAGGGTTCCCTCAACAGCTGCAACCTCAGGAACATCACCGTGGGTGTAGTATACGACACACAGTCAACACTGGGTTAGAACGACAAACACACTGGGCTCATCGGAACAAGGTTCAAATCGTTTCATGTTGTTCCATCAGCTTTTTTTCATGCATTGTTGCTCTTTTGTGTGAAACTTTGATTCTAGTGTGACTGTGCTGGGTCAGACTGTTGGACGGTTGTAATTGGTGGTCCATTGTTTGCATGGGCTTGGTGTCTGCCCGTGGGTGTGGACATGCGTTAGTCCACAAGAGGAGGACACACCTGTTCATTGAAAAGCAGCATGACGAAGATGTTGCCACAGTAGTGAACAAAGCTGTCAGCAAAAAGGAATCTGAAAGTTAGATGGTGGAGGTCAGACTAACTGACTTAACTATCAATAATATGAAATTAAATGAAGCATCATGTAGGCACAACAGTTTGTCAGACAGTCAAAATTAAATTTGATGAGTTTGCTAAAAAAAAACTTCTTTGTGTAAGATCGAAGTCAGAGTTTGGGTCAAGCACGGTGTGTGTGTGTGTGTTCTTGTAGACACTTAGTGAGGACCAAGTTTAATTTTTTTACCAACAGAGTGAGGACATTTTGTCTGGTCCTCACTAATTTTTTTGAGGGTCCAGACTGCGTGTGCGTGTGCATTGTGGTGTTCTAACTTCAACATCGACTTATGTCTGTCTGTGTAATTATCAGCTGTAATAACAGCTGCTCACAATAAGCCCAAACATGCTAAACCACAAGGCAACACAGCACGTCTAAAGACAGAAATAGGACGCGATTAGTGTAGTAAACAATCCGTGCAGGATGCAACGCCTTTTAGTTTGACGCCATGATTAAAATTAAACCTCGAACTGGCTAATTATGTTCACAAGCAGAGTGATAACAACAAAACAACAACAACGAGTCCGAGCAAAGTGAACCAGGGCAACAACAAGGTCTGACGACGCTGCGTTTGACACAGTTCTGCAGAAATAATGTCAGACGTTAGAAAAAAGGACGTTTTAAGTCATTTTGTGTCTTCAAAGCTTTGGTTTAATTACGTGAATGAAGAGTGGCACCTAATCTCCAGAGCCAAACCTGAACCTTCCTGTGTGAACAATCTAATTACAGCTGCCAAAAATGTAAACGCATGCAGACTGTGACGGTTTTCCCAGTTATTAACGCTTCTGATTTTGCAACTAATCCAGCAAGTCCAACATTAAATAAACAGGTCGTGAGCTCTCGTTATTCCACCTGTGGCTAGTAGCTGTCGAGTTGTTTTTCGGAGATTTGTTAACTGCTGCCTTTCAGAGCTCACGTTAACTGTACGTTTGAAGTGATGTTGCTCCCACGCTGTTGTGTCCTGTGTCTGGCGACTGTATTTTATTTCAGAAGACGCCATGCTGCTCACCCTGTAGCGGCTTCTGGGCCCCGTCTCTCTTTGTTCATGGTTTGTCTGTGTGTCTTTGGACAGCGGAAGGACACCTGCAGACCCTGAGGACACCGACACCGGCGCATTGAGAACCTGCACACTGCACCTGTAAACGCCTCAGTCGACAGGTTTCCACCCACATGGCTGAAAATACCTGCTGGCATCATTAAATCTGCTACAAAATCAGTAAAAATGCTTGTAGGTGCTGGATGCGTTGGACGCTGAGTGACTCAGGCTTCAGTCAGCTCATCCTCCCTCTCTACTGATGATTTCAGCCACAGGAATCACCTGCTGTACGTAAACCACCCACAACAACTCCTCATGACCTTTCACCTGATCAGCTAAACCACCTTAAGATGGACGTGGAGGCTTTTTGTCGTAGATATGTTCACACAACACCAAAAGTAAAGGTTATGAGAAATGAGGGTCATTCTCCCCTCCCCTGTAGAACCCCAGTCATGCTATCACTATTACTATCATTTTGTTTTGTGTCTATTGTGCATCTTTTTGGTTTCCATCTCCAAACAGTCTCTTTTGGTCATATTTAGTATTTTCACACATCCAAATCAGATATATTCGATTAATGCACTATAATTATGTATGTGTGCAGATACACTGATCAGGCATAACATTATGACCACCTGTGCAATCCAATCCGTTTCAGCCCCCCTCTTAAATATGGTGGCCAAAACATTAGAACCTCTTCTTCTCAACACAGAGTTGAATTATCATGTCTCTGACGGTTTCAACCTAAAAGCTGAAGAATTATAACATTTTAAAAGCAGAATTCGCGGCAGAACTGCAGTGTTGGATTGGAGTAGCTTACACTGCTTTTAGCCTGATCAGTGTAAATAGTATTAATAGTGAGAAATATCGGCTCCCAATGCAGCAAAAAAGCTCATTTCTCCAGTAAAATAATAAGTTTTCTGCATTAGACAGTTGTTTTCTGTGTTTTATACAACTTCACTTCAAGTGATATTTCAAATGTGCCAAACTTTTAAAATTTATGGTCTATGTCCAGAGAAAACAGGGAAAATGCTCCTGACTTCACAAACCAAGTGAAGTCATGGTCCATGGTCAACCCCCACTGACTATTGGTCCTGTTGTATTTTAATCACTCCTGCACACGATCTACAGTGACAGTGAACAGGATGGATCATATGTTTCTTCGTTTTTGCACATGAAGAATGAAACAATCGCACACGTTGAATTGCCACCAGGTTATGGATTTTGTTGTTTTAACGTGACAGTTTATTGAGCACGTTTTTGCCCTCCTCTTGTAAACTGGTGTCATCTTATCACACAGCCTGGGGAGTGTTTGTGGTGTTGTGTTTGGCAGATCGTCCAGGAAGGAAAATAATCAATATAATAAACAAAAAAATGTGCCCCCAAACATGACAGTAGCTGCTCCTGATGAACCTTTGCGTGCAGGGTAACGCAGGCTGTCGTATGAACTACAGGTATGTACTTCCACCAACACCCACTCTCATTTGTACTGTATGTGCACAATCTGTTAGTTGTCATCGTGAAGATGACATCAAATTAGTCACTAATTAATAGGTGCCTGTTATCAACCTATGCCTGGAATGCTGGGATCGTGTTAAATAACCTGAGAACTACCCAGCAGATTCACGTAATGGAAGCACAACGTGTGACATTTAGAAGGATGAAAGGTATTTGTATGGGTCAGCACCGAGCACGTAAAGTGGGCGACTGCGGCAGGACCCCAGACTCCCAAAGCCCCTCCAGCCAGACAGTTTATTGTGTTTCAGATATTTACAATTTGCTCAAAAGGTCATTCATTTGTAGACATTTGGCTTTAAGGTCTAAACCTGAAACTCATTTCCTGGTATTTCCATCTAGATACATTAAACAACTTAGAAGCTAAAGCCTTACTATCAGGTCCTTAAAATTTCAAGTGAGCAAAAGTATTGGAACAGATAGTTTAAAACAAAGTGAAAATAAATAAAACTTTAGTTGTCAATCCTTTGTTTGCAGCAAGTGAATCAGGCCTGTGAAGCAGTGACATCACCACGTTGTTGGTTTCTTTCTGCTGGTCAGCTTTTCCAAAGGGATGGAGCCATAGATCAAACAATCCTCAGTCAAGGGTCCTAATTCATTAAGAAATATAACCAGAGTGATGGATCTTCACAAGGGAGAGGTCGTTTTAGCTTTGTTTTAAGCAGTAACCTGGGGCTGTTTGGATGAGGTGGGGACATTGCCTGTTGTGAGAGATGTGTCAGTGATTTGTGTAACTGCTGGGATTGTGTGGATGCAGCAGTGGAATGGGAACAGGTGTACGTCCTAGCTGAAGTTAGCAGGATGTCTCCATCTGGTGGAGAGACCGGACGGCTGATGGCTGCCACCTCCTTAGGAAACATGCTGGTGATGAGTGACTTGAAAGTAGAGAACATGTGTCTGAGTCAAGGATGGAAAGGACCTGTGGTGAAGGAAGGGTTTTAGAGACCAGGATGGAGAGAGCGAGGTTGTGGCAAAAAGTGTGATGGGAGTAGTAAATAAAACTGCGCTGAGTGAAGAAGTGAGAAGTTCCTTTGGCACTTTTGGTTTATTTTGTTCTCTGACATCTAGAGAACATTAATTCAGATGGTTGGTTTGGCAGTTTAATAGAAATAAATTGGTTATTGTGACTCTAGTTTAAAGGCTTATTAAGATAGTCACAGGGTGAACCCTGTTCCCACACCATGAGGGAATTATAAATTAATTAAAAATGTACCTTCACTTTTTATTTAGTTTTTATTTACCTCAGAATTTCAGGGCGATGCCTCTACTATTTTTGTTTTTTTGTTCATCCACTCAAGTGCAGTTTCCAGTCTCTAAAACCTTCCACTTTTCCTTCCAATGAAGTCCTTTGTTGAATGTGTTTTATTCAAAGTGAATTATATGTGAGGTACAAGGCAGCAACAATTTAAATTAAGGAGAAAAGTGCTATCAAACATGTGTTTCTGTTTTTTTTTCTCTTTTTAATAGATGCGGAAGAGTTCTGTTTTCAGCAGTGTTTTAAATGTAGTGAGTGAGATCACTGAGCTGAAGAGTTTTCCTTGGTGTCTTCTGTGTGGCGCTGGGACCACCAGACGTCGGGCAGGATTGTAGACCTGAATTATTGTGTTAAAGTAGCCGGAGCTGTTGAGTTGACCACTCTGTAGGCAATAGACAGAGCTTTGAACTTAATCCTAGCAGCCACAGGAAGCCAGTGCAAAGATCTGAAGAGCGGAGTGACGTGAGTCCTTTTTGGCTGGTTAAAGATGAGGTGTGCTGCCGCATTTTGGATCATCTGCAGGGGTTTGGTCGTGCATGCCGGTAACCCCATCAACAGCGCGTTGCAGTAATCTAGACGAGATATGATCAATGCCTGCATGATGAGTTAGGGTGTACTCAGAGAGGTAGGGTCTGATCTTCCTGATGTTGAAGAGGGCAAATCTACATGACCTAGAGACTGAGGCGATGTGTTCCATGAAGCTCAGTTGGTCGTCAATGATGACCCCCAGATTTCTGGCCGACTTAGCAGGAACAATCACTTCGGATCCAATGTTGATGCTGATGTTGCGCTGCCTCATTGGCTTGGCTGGGAAGACTAGAACCTCAGTCTTTGAGCTGTTGAGCTGAAGATTCTTTCTCTCATCCAATCAGAGATGTCAGAGAGACAGGGAGAGATGCGTGACGAGACAGTAGAGTCATCCGGTGGAAAGACCAGAACGCGCTGTGTGTCGTCCGCATTGCAGTGATAGGAAAAGCCATGAGAATGGATGATAGAGCCCAGGGAAGAAGTATAGATGGAAAAAAGAAAAGACCAAGAACAGAACCCTGTGATACACTGGTGGAGAGGTTATGAGTGTTAGAATCACACCCCTGCCAGGATACCTTGATGGTTTGACCAGACAAGTAAGACCAAAACCAGGCTAGAGCTGGTCCACAGATGCCCAAGTTAGAGACTGCAGTCAAGAGGATCTGGTGGTTCACAGTGTCAAAGGCTGCCAACAGGTCCAGTAGAATCAAGACTGAAGAATTAACTGCAGCTTTGGCAGCCCGTAGGGATTCAACAACAGTCAGAAGTGCCGTCTCTGTGGAATGACCACTCTTGAAGCCAGACTGATTGACATCGAGGAGGCTGTTCTGATAAAGAAAGTCTGAGAGTGGATTGATCGTTCCAGGGTCAGAAATGGAAGAAGAGAGAATGGTCTGTAATCAATAGAAGGCTTCTTTAACAGTGACGTAATCTGGGCCTGCTTGAACCAGGTAGGAAAGGGGCCTGTTGTGAGAGAAGTGTTCGTGATCTTTGTAATGGCTAGTATTAGTGTAGGTGCAACAGCTTGAAGAAGACTGGAGGGGTTTGGATCCAGAGAGCAGGTGGTCGGGCGATTTGAGAGGAGGAGGGTGGATAAAGATCAATAAAGAAGGAGGCAAAGTCATCGGCTGTAACACAGGTGGATGGCGGAGGTGGGTAGAGCAGTGATTTGAATGTGGAGAACAGCTTTCTGGTGTTTTTGGAGAAAACTTCTGGTTTTCTGGCAGACTGGCAGTTCCACTGAGCAAGAGAAAAAGAGGCCGGGGACAAAGTGATCTGTGTGAGGGCACGCAGGTGGGAGATGCATCGTCCTCTAGGTGAACGCCATGTCCTGTGTCTGTGGAGGAGAACCGGGACAAAACATCAAAGTGAAGAAAGATCAAAAGTGCAAGATAGCTAGAAGCAGTGTGTTACGGTGTCCTCCCTCTGTGGACTTGCACAGGTGGGCTTGCAGGTCTTTACACAAATCGGACTGAACACATGTGCTGACGCTCCAGCAAAACAGGTGCCTTAAATATGGTCTCAATTGGCTACAGCTGAAACCGCCCCCGCGTTGAAACCAAACTAATTAGTGTGCCTTTGTTGGGTCAAAGGTGTGAAAGGTGACATTACCACCAACAACAGACCAAATATCCACTTCAAAGCTCTCTACCCATAATTCTTAACAATTATTAGACCACAGACTAAATCAGAAGACTGGAGAGAAATGACAGAAACTCAGCTACCTCTGAAACCAGCGAACACATTTCAAACACTTACTTGTTCAGTAGATCTCCTGTCCTAGTTAGGTGAATTTCTAAAGCTAAATTGCTAAAGATGGTTGGAGTATGGACTCATGTTTTCTTTGTTTTTCCATCTTTGTTCATCATGTCGTTTATTCCATAACATCAACTACTGTTGGCTGTAGCTCAGTTGGTGAGGCAGTTGTCCACGATCCCCAATGCCTCCTGCCTACATGTCCTTGGGCAAGACACTGAACCCCAAACTGCTCCTGGTGGGTGAGCGCCTTGCATGGCTGTCACTGGTGTGTGTTAATGGTTCATTGGGAAGCTACATCGTAAAGTGCTACATAAGCAGCGACAACTACAGGCTTCACCGGTGAAACCCATGGCTAAAACCGAGTGAAGTCATTTAGAGTTTTGAAAAATCTACGGTGGTTTTGTTTAACACATTTGATGTCACCTGATAAAACAGGTGCTACGTTTCATAGTGTGATGTTTATTATGAGTAGATGAAAATATCAGCAAATAATTAAATTCAGTTCCATTCAATTCAACATTAAACCGCCTGAAAAATGTGTCTGTAGGGATAGTTGTAGCTGTAGCAGCAGTCCTGCTGCAGCTTTAGTGCACTAACTCTTTGGCTGTGCTGCCACCTTGTGGTTTAAAGGTTCTTCTCAGATCATTAGAAACAGGCTGCAGACGACTTGATTAGGGTTTGATGAAACTGCCTCCTTGAACTTATGCAGATCAGGCACAATCTCACAGAAACCTGGATAATTCACGTGTTGTATCCTGCTTGAAATATGTATGTTGTTTAGTTTCATCAGACATCGTCACAATGAGAAGAGGTTTGACAAGATCTCCCACTGTCCTCGCAGTGGAAATATATTGTTTTTATCCACAGGGTCACTGTGTGGAACAACTGTAGTTTTGTCTTTACTTTATTTTTTACAATATGTAACTTACTGTCAATAATCCACTGATCAACTGATTGTCCAGCTCTGCTGTCAATCTCAACAGGGACGGTTTGAGATGCTCCGGATAATCCAGGGAACTGGTACGAGAGAGTCCAAACGGAACCATCACAGCATTAATGAACATGTGTCTTCAAAATAGAGATCCCCAAAAACCCCTGCTGGTTTTTGAAATACCCACCACCCCACCCACTTCTGTTGACCCGGATCAGGTGCGTTCGGTCACGGTTTCATTTTGTCTTCCCCCAACTCCATGCTCATCTAAAATGGTTTCTTTTTGTAGCCTTAGATTGACTGAATACACCTGGATTTTAATAACAGGGAAAACTGCAGCCTTGGGGACCTGGTTCCTGTTCTCCGTATGTGGATTAACATTCTTGTTACCATGATCCTTGATCTGTTGGTTCTTCCAAAGTCAGGTTGAGCTTGTTGAAAAGATAAACTCTTAGATTTCTAACCAAATTAGAAAGTTGTTGATGCATTGTTCTTAACTGAACATTGAAATCGGAGCAATGACATGTGACGTCCCATCATAACACACAGGCTGTTTTCCGATGTAACAATATGTGGGTCAGAGCCACTTATAACCGTGATCCTCTGTCTCCGACAGCAGTCTGATGACATTCCTGGGAACTGGTACCACAAAAACCATTACCAGTGGGGTTTGTGTGCACACACAAGCACTTTTTCTTTGTGTTTGTGGGATAACAATTCAAAATTAATTTACCCACAGTAAAGTTCCCCGTTAACTTCGTTCTTGTTGTTCTTGCTCTGAATATAAAACACCGATCAGATTCATTGTCAGATCAGTGGATGAGCAATGGTGCTGACTAGAAGAATTTATATTTGTCAGGCACTTTTTTGCAATTTTTGTCTTTTACAAATTCTTCATAGCTGTTCTGCTGGGTTGTGTCCACCTATCTCCGTCCTTCTTTGTCTCTCCTCATTAGAACATAGATCGTAGTCATAACCTTTTAAAAGTAACTAATCACATTACAAAGTTACTGTAATCTGTTACTTTACACCATTTTGGAAAATAACACGTACATGAATGACGTCAATTAAAGTGCAGATGCTCTGTGTTACTCCAGCCTGCAGCCAGTGCTGCCAAAACAGGGAATTCACGGCAGATTTCAGTCATTGTTTAAAAGTTGACATATTTGAAAATGATCCTAACACGTTTGTACCTTTGTAATGTGTTACACCAAACACTGATCACAGTTTCTGCCATTGATACATGTGGTCTAGTCAACAACAATGAGCAATTAGTTAACCCAGATGATAAAATCCAGCACTCCAACCCAGTTCTGAAGGGGGTTGGGGGAACCAGTTACAACATGCAGCATAGAAGTAGTCACATATGAAAAACTGGGCCTGAGACTAAGAACCCCTGAATGCTAAAAGGGGTTTTTCAGTGTTTTTTGTTAGCTGTTGTGGAACCATACACAGACACGATCCACAGCCTCAAAATTATTAACAATGAATGAATTAACAGTTATTGAGACGAGACCTGAATTTGAAACACTTCAACATCTGCTCAGACCGAGTTTTCTGTGTGAAGGATCATGATCATGTTTGGCTGGTTTGACTTTCCTATAGCACCACCTGCTGACCACAGCAACGATAAGAACTTCCAGAAGTTCATGATCTCGACATTCTACTACATTCCACTAGTTGATTGACTTGTAGATTGATGGAAGCCTTCAAATATGGATTATTATTTACCATTCTATGCATCTTTGTGCTTTTTTTGTGGTGGGAGCCAAACAGTGAAGAAGAGGTGAAAACTGAGGGACATGCAACAAACATCTGACCTGGAGATGTTGTGATGTTAGGATCATAAATCCATGGACTGGACGACCAGGGTGTCTTCATATTTATGTCTTTTTGTGTTTTTAGTTTGTTTGTTCTTTCTTTTCTGGAGTCCTCCGACTGCCAGCATGTCGGAGGTGTGTTAGTTGGAAGCAGGAATCAAAACCTGTAAAACAGCTTTGGCAAGTTCCCCACAAATAATTACAGTAATTACAATAGTGTTTCCTTGTTATATAACATTCCAATTAGTTCCTTAATTATTGTTTATTAATCAGGTGATAGACAATGGTGAGAAACAGCTACAGTGTGAAGACAAAACCCAAAGTAACCCGTTCACGGGCACATTTAGAGTCACCTATTAAACCTGACACTCACGTCTTTGGACTGTATGAGGAAACCTAAACAAGCCCAGGGCCAACAGGGAAGGGACGCGGCGGGTGGGGGATTCGAACCACGGGCTCACCGCTGCACCACCGGCCCAGAAGAAGCCGTGAGGTGAAGTAGTAGTGGTGAAAAAAACGAAAAGAATAATTTGTGTCCTTCCTTTCCAGGTGTGAGGATGGTATGTGTCCGTCAGGTGACATGTCTTTGTCGACTACAGCATGGAGTAACAATGAGGGCGAGGTCACTTCACTTACAGATACGAATTTAAGTTCAAGCTGCTGTAGAAACATGGCTGCCGCATTTTCTTTCAGTTTTTGTTCCTGTGATTGCGCTGTAATCGTAACATAAGCAGGAGTCCTGTTTCTGCTAGCAGAACTTCTTAACAAACCTGTAACTACTGATGCTGGTTGTTTGCGATGTGTGATGTCACTTTGCCTTGACACACCTTAAGAAGCAGAATAAGTTCAGCTTTTTGCTCAATCAGAAAAGAAAAAAAAACCAACAGCAAACAGTGAATCCCAGATGTTTTCTGTAGGAAACTAAGACGTCACCTTGATGCTGTTTTTCAACCAGGTCAATGTGTTTTTGATCATCTTACGTTTTTTTTAATTAACACACATGAACAGTAACTTCAGCACATCTGCATCCAGCTGCTGCATCAGTTACAGAAAGAAGATACTGCCAGATTCTTCTTGCAGCGTTTTGGGCCTTAACAGTCTCAGGATGTCGCTGTAGTCTTGTATTGACACGTTGGACCAGCTGCAGGGGTTTTGCTCTCATTCAGACCTCACCCTGTGCTCATGATGGACAGGTTCAGTTCAGATGTTTGACGCGGCCCATGTGATGATCTGTCCAAACCAGCTGCACTAGTTCTTTGAGGAGCTGGATTTGTCCACAGCTAACAAAAAAGTGTCCATACAAATGTCATGTGCTGTGAGTTAGAACTAGAAATGGACTTCACTCCGTGGGACAAAGCTCTCAGAGCAAGAAAAACAACGCTGGTCCTGTAAGGTCCAGGTCGGAGGGATCGGTACAGCATGACAGTTGTTCTGGTCTGTGGATGTGCAGGTGGAGGCAACGTGTCGGAGGCTGCAGTTAGTGGAGCTGCCACCATGTGCCGCTAAATGCCATGTTTTAGTGGACGTACCTTAACGGCGCCGGTGCCACAGGTGAGAACCAGCAATCAATAAAACTCAGAGACGGTCCAGAGCTTCATCGGGCCGCGTACTTTAACTTGCAGATTTTTATCTTGTCGTTGCAGAGCACGAGCTTTGGTCTCATGTCAAAAGAACATATTAAGAACATGTGTACATGTGTTGATCTGACTTTTAGCTAATTTCAATCGGACTTTCTGGGCATTCTTTCCAGGAACTACACGTCATTAGTTTATTACATTTTGAAAAAAACTATTTGTAGATTTTAACATCACAAATTAAAATAACTATTTATATTTTACAAATGAAAATGACTGAAATGCTGAACTTTAACTCTAGTAAAGCTGCTCATAAACAAAGCACTAAACTAGAGTAATAAACAGAATAAATTTAAGAAGGATGTGTGCACAAATGTACATTAACAGACTAAAAATAGTAGAATTATATTCATAAAGTGTGGATTTGATTACTGCACAGGCTCTAATAAAAAGCACATATGTTACAGAATATAAGATGATCATTTATTTTTAACACCAACACCAATTTTAGATGGTTTAGATGAAATGCAGATCTAAAGTCTTGGTTTAGTCTTGAGCTCATAATATTTAATAATATTTATTATCATTATTACAATGGTGTAACACCTCTGACGACAATCATTTCACCACATTTTACCACAGGAATGCAGCCGCTCCACCGAACACAAGTGACCAAATCACTGAGCGCGACATTGAAGATTCTTTTACGTCACCACAAAACCCACTTAGTTTTCAGGCTTCCTTGGGTTTAGGAATGAGGAGTGTCAGCTGCTTGCTGCTATGACGACGTGTTTGTAAGATAAATATGATGAGAGTAGGTGGAAATGTGATCTTTGGTTTGAGTGCGTGTGTTTTTTTTATTCTGGGAACCATTGTAAAGCTGCTCTCCTGTCACATTCACTTTAAAACCCACTAAACCTGGAAATGTATAGATTCAATTTTATCCTTGATCCTGACAACCTACACATACACATTCAGGGCTTTTCATGACATGAAAATTGGCGTCTGTACAGGGAGGAACTTAGAATGGAGAGAAAGAGGTATAACAGACAAACAAAGCATGTGGGAGAAGGAAGCATCGCACAACAAGCAATGTGCTGTGGACCTGAGAGCAGACCACAGAAACCTCCCAGGACAATGAGGGGCACATGATCCATGCCTGCCGGATCAAGAAGCTAATTTCTTCTTTATGATCAGCAGGCACATGGATCAAAACATGACCAGATCCCAGAAAGGAATTGATGGTAACACCAGAGGGGCAAAGCACAGGACAGGACTCTCAGAGCCGTCAAGGAGAAGTCAATAAGGATGTGGAAAACAACCCTAGATTCCAAAGTGTCCTTGGGCAAGACACTGAAGCCCAAAGTGCATGGCACCCACCACCATCAGTGTGTGAATGGGTGAATGAGAAGCAGCATTGTTAAGGGCTTTGGAAAAAAAAAAATCTGTCCCTGCTGCTGTCCTACACAGGCCTGAACCCCCTCAGCCAGAACATCACCAAGAGTGGGTCCGGATACCAACTACAAAACCATCAGCCATCTCTTCTACATCAACATCAAGCTGTATGCAACGTGTGGACAACCAGGATGTGCTCAGGTCAGAACTGAGGGGACTGTACTATCAGAAGGCAACACAGCGGATTTTGAGGACAACTGCAAGTACCTTTGGATCCTGCAGGTTAATGGGAACCACAAAGAGTCTGCAAGTAAAGCAGCAACTACCAAATACCCACAGAAAGTAGAGCAAGTCCTGAAAAGTCCGCTGAATGGGGAGAACAAGGTCTGTGCATGTAGCACCTGCAATAAACTGGCCAAAGACCTTTTACAAAAGGTGGAGGGTTCCACCACAAGTTCAGCATCATGTGCAATAAGTGGAAGGAAGGAGGCCGAGGATTAGCGAGTTTCAGAGCCACTGTCAAGGATGGAACAACAAAGTTCCATGATACATCAGAAAGCTGGGCAGCACAAGTTGTAGGGAAAGAAGAGCAGGAGCCCTCGTGCAAGGACAAACCCTCTGCACCTACGAACCACTGTCAGGACGAAAAAGTGGCTGATATTGAAAGAAATCCACCATCAGTTGGACAAAGCTGGACTGAAGACAAAGGCACTACTTCTGGCACAACGAGAGCCGGCTCTAAGTACAGGATCAGTGTACTGAGTCTGCCATAAGAGGCAAGACTCCAGTGCAGCCTGTGCAAAGATCGCCTCAGAGACGAGCCATCGCATAACACCAGGCCATGCATGGAACGCCTGTGCCGAGTACAGGCTGGACGTCCAGGAGACACCAACAGATTCCAGGTTCTCCCTTTTTTCTGTTTTTATCCAAATGATGGAAAAAATATTCTAGTTTTTACCACATCACGTGTATTTGATGGCTTTAGTCTGCAGCTGTTGGGTGCAATTCACACGTTTCCTTGAATCTTGGATGGCCGATTCAGTTTGTAATGTACAGAAAGACTGCAAACACTTTCCAAGAAATGTCCCCCGTTTTTTAATTTCATGTCGACTCCAGAAACACATACTATTACATGTACAATTACAATTACGGCTAACGAGGTTCATTTGGGTTTAGTATTTAACACGCCATCTTCTTGTAAACGATGCAAAGCGGTTTTATTGTAAGAACACACCTCAAAGCAGAGAAGACAAAGACAGGCTTTCTACAGCAGCCTGCACACAAAGGGCACAAAGGGATACTGATTATCCATCATGGTTTCAAGTCCAGGATTGGATTGTGAAAAAATAAAAAACCTTTGCACTATCGGCTCCTTTTCAGTCAATAATCACCTTGTTAAAACGAACCACTAAGTCTCAACACGCTTGATACTTAAACATATAATGTTCAGTTTAGTTTTTTAGAAGGATCCAAGACCAGTTTCCCACGGCTGACTGCTCCACTTTGACACGGTGTGTTTATTTATAGTTTTACCTTTGGGAATCATGAATGAAATAATACCTTTGGACAATCCCGCAGCCCCAGTGAAAACACCAGCCGTATATGTATTTGTTGTTCTTTTAAAAAATAATAAAGAGATGTGAGACGGGAGCGGCACAGGACCAACAGTATGACAGAGACCAGTGGAGGGTGGCTGCAGGGCATCGAGGTGATTAGTGTTCATCCATTTTAAGTCCGTTCATCAAACTGACGGTTGGATTATGAAAGTCCACAACAAACGACAAAGCTCTGTTCATCCCTTTTCAACAATGCTGGATTTCCTCGTCTGATTCTGCTCTCAGGGCTCACATTTACCCAGGTGCTCAAGTGAAAGTCCATCCCACTGTCTCTCCAAAGGCTTTTTAGGGCCTCAGCGCCTTTTAAAAAAGTATACCCTTTTTAAATATACAGACACATATACTTTTTTAATATATAAAAAATAAGAGACATTGTACCCATGTGCTAATATCTGTTTTCAGCCCCTTACACGCTGTCAGTGGTAACTGCCTTATTGACCTGGTAATTCTGCCAGTTTGCCCCCAACATTTCAAAATAAGATTAAAATGAAAAATACGTGTTCACCCACGCGGCGTCTTGACCCCAGCAGCTGACACGGAAAACTTGACAGGTGTAGTTAGTGTTCAAAGCAACTTCCTGCTTTGAACCTCACCCAGCTGCAGACTCTTCATAAATACATGGTATTACAGTAACAGTGCAAATACAGACGCGGCTAACGCTGGTGTTTAGGCTCCTCTGGAGTGTCCGTCAGGTTTATCACAGGCCCAGGTCTGCACGCTCCATTCTGCTTTTACTCTTCTAACATGAGCTGCTGTGTTTTTGATTGAAGATGATGGTGTAACCTGAAAGAAGGGTCCGAAACCTTCCCGCTACCTGTCCAACCCAGTTCTAATCCAGCCCAGGGCTGGTCCTTGTGCACAGCTCCGTGGTTTGTCTGTGTGCACACTGACAGGGCCCCCAGGGTGTGCGAGGTCTCTGATGAAGCTAGAGGCTTGTGGAGGGGACGGTGAGTGGGTTTCTGTTACCCACGCACTTTGACTCCCAGCTGCAGGTTTTTCTGTTTGCTGTGCCGGCATCCCTTAATTATCTCAATAACTTATTTGTCATAGGTGTGAACGTACAACACGCCATCAGAGTGTGTACTGGCAGCTTCAAACACCTGCCTGATGTTAACTGTCAAACCTTTGCCATACGTATACTCTGAAACCAGTTTCTTGACGTATCAGGACAGTGTGTTTCTGGGAGACAGAGCTCACTGGCAGAAAGTCTGTCTCAAAACCTCGTCACATCTGAATATTTTCTTGTCCAAACTCATTTTACCGTCATATTCCAGTGTAGACTCTTCAGTCCATCCAGGATCTCACCCTAATCCTTTGCTTTGTTCGTTTTTACCCTTTTCTATTTGTTCTTCTCATTGAAAGTTGCTTTATTGAAGACTGATTGATATCATATTTGTCCTTCCAGAAAAACGCAGGAAAATGTCTGTTCTCGTCGGATTCAGTCAGGTGCAGTGAATTGATGAGGACTTTATTGTCCATCAACTCAATCTAGTAGCAAAACATTTTAATACTTTGTATCGGTGCTTGGTATCTGCAAATACTTTAAGTCAGTCTGGGAAAAAGTTCTATTGGGACATCGAAAATGTTAAGCCAACATGGATGAGAAGGGTTGAAAGAACCCAAAGAAGTAACGTCCACAAACTGGACTGACACTTTCTGTTTAGGAGGACGTATGAAAATGTATTTCTGCTTTCAGACACACACCTACTACTACTTCTCTTTGGGCTTTTCCCATCAGGGGTCGCCACAGCGAATCATCCTTTTCCACTTCACTCTATCCTGGGCATCTTCCACTCTGACACCAGCTAACCTCATGTCCTCTGTTAGGACACCCATATATCTCCTCCTCGGTCGTCCTCTCGCCCTCTTGCATGGCAGCTCCATCTCCAACATCCTTCTACCAATATATTCACTATCCCTCCTCTGCACATGTCCAAACCATCTCAGTCTGGCTGTCTGACTTTGTTGCTAACACAGGCAACGTGTGCTGTCCCTCTGATGAACTCGTTCCTTATTCTGTCCAACCTTGTGACTCCTAAGGAGAACCTCAACATCTTCATCTCTGCTGCTTCCATCTCTGCCTCTTGTCTCTTTCTCACTGCTACTGTCTCTAACCCATAGAGCAGAGCTGGTCTCACCACTGTCCTGTACACCTTTCCTTTGAGTCTGCTGACACTCTTCTGTCACACAACAGAAGAGTATGATAGAAATATATGAGTGAGCAAAACACACAGGGGGACAGCTTGGGATTTAATGTTTTGTCCAGACATACTATGACGTGGACCAGAGGAACTGGGGATTAAACTGGGATTGGCAGGCAACCTGCTCTATAACTCCTTGACCTCAGGCCAGTGATGAAACATACACACACACGGCAAAACGTCCTTGCCCACACGGCATGTTTGTGATCACACATTTACATCAAAACATCGGAGACATTCTGCACATCTCGTTCATAATCATAGATACTTTTTTTCCCCGAGCGTAATTGGTTTCGAGCTGAGAAGTGCTGTACAAAAACCCACAAACATTTAAAAATAAAATGTATTCACACTTCAGTGTGAGCTAATACAAACAGGATGAGCTGACAGTAAAACGAACGGCATTAGTGAAGGAGGGAAGCACCACGACCAACATCCCGAGGCTATGAACCGAGGCCTGGACAAAATGGACAATAAAACCAGGGCACATAGTCATTGTCCACTGCAAAAGAATATGTCTGAGAACTGGGTGTGTACAGGTGTGTTACTGTCTGCATGCGATGTTCATGATGTTACTCCACATTTCAGGCATTTTTAGCAAAATAAAGACTTCCTGGATCTATTTCTAACCAAAGATCTGTTATATTTTTATTAGTTTAATAATCAAAGATCTGAACATCTGTTATATTTTTATTCAGCTTTCTCCATGTCCTACTGGTTTTTACTGAAGACAAAAGAACTATAGCAGCTGCTGAAGGACAGCAGATGAGACAAAATACACTCTGGAATGGTCAAGTGGAGTCGCTGAGCCACCAACTCTGGACTTGGTCCAACATTGACAGTGTCAGACACTGAACGAATGTTTTTCAGGTGTTGCAGCCTAACTCCACAGTTTGATGCTTCATCCACGCATTTCCTACTGGTTTTTGACCTAAGCAACCACAACCTGTATCAACATAATAATCTCTTCTGTAGAAACTATAGCAGTAGCACATCTTCTGAATAACAGCAACAATCATGAACATGGCCCATGTGTCCGTGTCCTCTGGCACTGAATTCAAAATCCATGGCTGCTGTGGGTCTCTGGAATGGTTGACAAGCTGGAGTCACTGATTAGGTGCAAACTGGCTGAGTCCTTGCCCAAGACACAGCAAACCTTCTTCAGCTGACTTTGCTTTGACTTAACTGCTGCTTAATCAGAACAACATGTTCTCACCCCTCACAGTGTCAATGACACTGGGAGATTTTTTCCTTGTCGTTCTTTTATTTTGTGTCCTGGTGTCAGGCCATGAAATTGCCCCAGTTTTGATTATGGCGATTCCAGGGTTGCAATCAAACCTTTACCTGTGCTAATGCCAGAGCAAGACACATTTCATCTTTAGGTACTTTGTCCACATTTTAGTGTTTCTTTTAATTGTTACTGTTGAAAGGTGTTTTTTTAATAAAATGTTATTAATTTTAAGTGACAGTGTTAAGTAGATTATCTACATTTAGTTATCCTGCTAAGGTAAAGGTAGTGCACTAAAAAATGGTTCACTTTATACAATCCTGATTATGGTAATTTCACAATACAAATACCCCACTGCTCATCACCTTATGATAAATTGGATAAAGCTTGCATTCTGTTCTGATTCCTGTGTCTTTTCTCCACTCACTCTAGCTGGCAGAGGTTGAATACAGATCCTGGTTCTGTTGGTGTTGGTGTTCTGTTGTTTTCACTGTGCTAATCAAGGCTGATTTCTTGAACTTTAACTAGAATGCAAACAAATTAAATTGTTTTTATTGCTATTTTGGATTTATTCTTCTGTGTAGCTGGGATGAATTCTCATGACGCCTCAAATGTTTTCAGGTCTGGAGTGAAGGCAGGTCATTTTAGCACCTGGACTCTTTTCTTACTGAGCCATTCTGTTGTGTTCCTGAAGCAGCAAAGCTGAAAAAGGCAAAAACAAAACTGGTATTAATGGTTGATGTTGACGCTGCACCGACTTTGGACGCATCGGCAGTTAAAATAAAGGGTAGCCGAACTGAGCGAATGACACCGTGAAGTCACTGCGGGTTAATACAAAAAAAGGATTTGTATGATGCCATTTATGATGTTCTTACCTTCACATTTCCTGGGTAAAATGACAAAGCTTGTTAGTGTCAGCCTTCGTGAATTAACGAATTCCGTAGTTGGGAGGTTGTGTGAACGTAAATGAAAACACAATGCAAAGATTTGCACATTTTTATATATCATATATATATTATACATGTTTTACTCACAATAGAACATAAACAATATATCAGATGTTGAAACTGAGACATTTTACCATTTAATGGAAATATGAAAACCGTGGTTTCATGGAAACTTGTAAATAAAAGTTTGGGTAAAGGCCTTTCAGATCCTCTGTCGTTTCTCTTTGTTCTAAAATTGGCATAAGATTCTTTGGTTTGCAAAGTTGCACAGGTATTTTTAAACAGACGGAAATCTGTCTGGGCTTGATGGAACATTTGCATTGTCTTCTCCATTGTATTAGTTTTATTCTTCCATCTCTTATTTTTATGTTTAAATTTATTTTGCAAAACCCAGTATTAAAAAATACACCCGTACCCAACCCGGAATGGAAAACCCCTTGAAACGACATACACATGAACTTGATTTAATCAGACCCAAGAACAAAATAAATACAGAGCTGATCACCCTCTGAAAACTGTGGCAGCTAATTATAGTCACACCCATAGGTAAGGCACCTTTAGTCTTTCATGGAACTTCAACTTCATGGAAAAAAAACGAGACATTCAGCTATCCATTACCTATATGGGATTGCTGTTAAGATGTTAATGCATCCAAAAACAGAACTAAAAAAGTCTGGCCACACCTGATGCAAGCCAAAAACATTACTTATGGAATTTATGAGAACCACTTATGTCTTTGTCACTTCACCTGCTCTGTGTGGATATAAAAGCTGCTATTTGTTCAGTGACAGACATTAACAAACAGGTGGAACCGTAGAGCACCACAAGTTCAGTCACTCGACACCAGACTCGACAACTCGACAGCAGACGGACTCTGTCAGTAGTTTATTATCGAATACTTACCAAATGTGAAGTGTATAAACCTTCTGTTCTTAAATCTAGAATTAAAAAAAGTTTTTGAATTTTGCTAAATGTGTCAATGGTGGTATTATAGTAGCTCAATTAATACAAAACCTGATGTAGAGTAGATGTTCCCGTTAAGAAATTGACAGTGTCAATGGACAAAACTCAGCTAATTAGATTAATGACTACAGTTATGTCTGAGATCTAATAAAAACTGATGACTCTATACTTTAAACAGAAAACATCTTTAACAATGATGGTAAAGATCTGTATCATCTTCCTTCTCTATAATTGGTAAGTTTGAAATCATTTATCACCACAAAGATTTTATGTACACACACACACACACACACACACACACACACACACACACACACACAAAAACCAAAACAAAGCAAAACAAAACACTAAATGTTATTTGATGCATCGATGTCACCACTGAACAGCCTTAGATACAACATCCCCAGCTGCTGGATCAACAGCAACATCAATTACAGGAGCAACAACAACTAGAGCTGCTGGAGTGACAACAACTACTGTTGTTGGGGCAACAACCACAACTGCTAGAGAAACAGCAACATCAAATACAGGAGCGACAACAACTACAGCTGCTGGATCAACAGCAACATCAATTACAGGAGCAAAAACAACTACAGTTGCTGGAGCGACAGCAACATCAATTGCTGGAGCACCAGCAACATCAATTGCAGGAGCAACAACTACAGCTGCTGGAGCACCAGCAACATCAATTGCAGGAGCAACAACAACTACAGCTGCTGGATCAACAGCAACATCAATTGCAGGAGCAACAACAACTACAGCTGTCTTGGAGCATTTAAAAACGTGTGTGTTTTGTTTTTGAATCACGTCTTATTGACATAAGTGGAACAATTCCATTCAACCAAACCATTTTTAACGCTGACTTTTAATGATGAAAACACTTCCAATTTCCCATATTTGCGTAAAAATATAGTTTGATTTGACAAAAGTTCTCATGGCTCTTTTCAGCAGGTGAAGCCTAATCACTGAGTTTCCAGCCGAATAAATTCCATCTTTAAGGTTTGTTTCAATAAATCTCAGTTAAACGACTCAGAGAAAGATCACCACAATATTAGTTTGTATCTAATTTTTCTTCTGTGAAAAGACATGTTGCACCTCCAATGCTCAGTTAATATAATTGTCTTACCTCACTTATAAATCTGTATATTATCTTGATTGTTTTCACTGCTCAGGCTGATATATTCATAACAATAACGTTGTTGTCCACACACACACTTTCCTCATTTTGGAAATTTTTACCTGTTATTATTTGTTGTGGTGTTGAACATCCTGGTATTCCACAGGACAACTGTAGCTGAGAGCAGAGCCATGAATCAGGAATATACTGTAATTCCAAGTCACCAAATAATAATTTATCGAAACAACATGCTCAGATAAATTCATTTGCACAGACCAAACACACACAACATATACCACCATTATAGACAAAGCAACAGGCAATCCGAACTCTTTTAAACAATTAAACACATAAAAAATCAAATAATAAACCACCCAGCTTATTATTATTTATTTACTTATTATAATTGGTTATTTATTTCTTGTCAAATGTATATGGACCCGGTGTGCTTAAAGGAATCTCCTCAAATCCTCATAAACAGATAAATGACTTGATTCATTTAGACGCAGGAACAAAAGGTGTGGGTATGTTTCATGCTTCGCATAATAGAAAGAAAAAACAAGAGATGAGCTGTGACGAGAAACAGGCCGGTTCCATTGGTCAGTCTGTCACAGAGACTAACAACGTTCAACACTTAAAGCAGGTCGAGTGCAGAGTCGCTCAGACGTCCTCGTGGAAAACACAGATGTTTACCACAAATGCTGCATGTGTCACACGCATTTTTTAAAAGAAAATGTTTCAGCAGCTACAGAAACTGCTATTGGTTCAGTGGCAGGCGCCTGCTGCTCCGTCACAAACACTCGTCAAGTCTTGTTCACGTCACAAGTGGTTCTGAAGTTATAATAAATGACAGACTATCTGTTCCTATTGTCTACGTCCATTTCATCTAAGGGGCAGATGATAGAGGAATGTATTCTCCCTGCTCTGCTTCAGTGCCGGACTGTGTAAGAGGAAGTAGAATAATGATTGTGGAATTGAGCACAACAAATAAATGACACTAAAACTTCAGTAGATACGGACGTTGATGTCTGCACCAATTGATTTGATTTTGGACCACAGGGTCCAGTGTTAGAGGGAAACTCCTTCTCCAATGTGTTTACCACTGAAAATAATCTGTTTAAATGTTTTGGGTGGTGACGTTTTGTGTCCATTCGTTGGTGGTTCGTTACAGGTGTGGTACCTCAGCCAGTCGCAGCTGACGCGGTACGAGCGTCCCAGCAGGATCGAAACACAGACACAAGTGACCTGGATGAAACGGCACAACACAAATACTGACAAAAACCATCTTCAGTAAAGTGTCATTAATCCAGTCCCTTCAAAAGTTCGACTTTAGAGGCCGTAAAAAAAAGTTTGAGCAATGTGACCACGCCTTGTACAGGACATAAACATCAAAAAACACGTCTTTGTTCTGTGAAAATATAAAAGCTGCTGCTGTTAGTTCAGTGGCAAACAGGAGAGGACACTGAGCAGGTGGAACTGGAGATCATCGCCACTTCACAGGATCACGGAACGCCACGATCTGTGAGTGTTTCAGTAAGTGACACGTAAACTGTCATGTAGAAGAAAACCCAGTTGGAGGTTGTACGTACATAAATTCAGCGCTCTGTAAAAGTGCTTACAGAATTGATCTTATGAATGTTACATTGCTTTACTAATGTGGTTAAGTTACAGAAATTCCTGCCAAAACTGATTAATGTTCAGTTCTTTTTGAATAATATTTTAAAATATATTTTAAACAGAAAAACACGTTTTCAACATGAAGATGATGAAGATCTGTGTCGTGCTTCTTCTCTGTGTTGGTGAGAATACGTTATAATATGTTTTGATGTTCAATTGTCAAAATGTTTTATATCTGAAATAAAAACACTGATTGTTACACTGATCCTTTCATGTTTCCGCTGAACAGCATCAGGCAACGGACAGACCACTGGTGCTACAACCACAACTGCTGCAGCAACAACCACAGCTGCTAGTGAAACAACCACAACTGCTGCCACAACAACTACAACTGCTGGAGAGACAACCACAATTTCTGCCCCAAGTACCACAGCTGCTGGAGAACAACCACAACTTTCGTTCCAACAACCACAGGTTCTGAAGGAACAATCACAGTTGCTGCCACAACAACGTCAGCTGCTAGTGCAACAACCACAACAGCTCCCACAACAACTACAACTGCTTCAGCAACAACCTCAGCTGCTAGTGCAACAACCACAACAGCTCCCACAACAACTACAACTGCTGCCGCAACAACCACAGCTGCTAGTGAAACAACCGCAACTGCTGCTACAACAACCACAGCTGTTGGTGCAACAACATCAGTTGGTGGAGGAACAACCACAATTGCTCCCACAACAACAACAGCTGCTCCTGCAACAACTACAGCTGCTGGAGGAACGGCAACAGCTGCCACAACAACCTCAGCTGGTGGAGCGACAACAACAACTGCTGCAGCAACAACCACAGCTGTTGGTGCAACAACATCAGCTGTTGGAGGAACAACTACAGCTGCTGGTGGAGCGACAACAACAATTGCTGGAGCAACAGCGACAACAGGTGGTGGAGGAACAACCACAATTGCTGGAGCAACAACCACAACTGCTGCAGCAACAACCACAACTGCTGGAGCAACAATGACAACTGCTGGAGAAACAACAACAACTGCTCCCACAACAACTACAACTGCTGCCGCAACAACCACAGCTGCTAGTGAAACAACCGTAACTGCTGCTACAACAACCACAGCTGTTGGTGCAACAACATCAGCTGTTGGAGGAACAACTACAGCTGCTGGTGGAGCGACAACAACAATTGCTGGAGCAACAGCGACAACAGGTGGTGGAGGAACAACCACAATTGCTGGAGCAACAACCACAACTGCTGCAGCAACAACCACAACTGCTGGAGCAACAATGACAACTGCTGGAGAAACAACAACAACTGCTCCCACAATAACTACAACTGCTGCCGCAACAACCACAGCTGCTAGTGAAACAACCGTAACTGCTGCTAAACAACCACAGCTGTTGGTGCAACAACATCAGCTGTTGGAGGAACAACTACAGCTGCTGGTGGAGCGACAACAACAATTGCTGGAGCAACAGCGACAACAGGTGGTGGAGGAACAACCACAACTGCAGGAGCACCAACCACAACTGCTGCCACAACAACCTCAGCTGGTGGAGAAACAACGTCAATTGCTGGAGCAACAGTGACAAGTGCTGGAGCAACAACCACAGCTGCTGCTGTAACAACTACAGCTGCTGGAGGAACAACAACAACTGCTGCAGCAACAACCACAATTTCTGCAGTAACAACCACAGCTGCTAGTGAAACAACCACAACTGCTGCCACAACAACTACAACTGCTGGAGAGACAACCACAATTTCTGCCGCAAGTACCACAGCTGCTGGAGGAACAACCACAACTTTCGTTCCAACAACCACAGGTTCTGAAGGAACAATCACAGTTGCTGCCACAACAACGTCAGCTGGTGGAGAAAGAACCCCAACTGCTTCAGCAACAACCTCAGCTGCAGTGCAACAACCTCAACGCTGCCCACAACAACTAGTGCAACAACTGCACAACAGCTCCAACACAGCTGTTGGTGCAACAACATCAGCTGGTGGAGGAACAACAACAATTGCTCCCACAACAACAACAGCTGCTCCTGCAACAACCTGCTGGAGGACAGCTGCTGGTGAAACAACAACTGCCACAGCTGTTGGTGCAACGTGGTGGTGCAATGCTGCTGCTGGTGGAGATACAACAACAATTGCTGGAGCAACAGCGACAACAGGTGGTGGAGGAACAACCACAGCTGTTGGTGCAAACAACATCAGCTGGTGGAGGAGCAAACTGCTGCCGCACAGCTGCTGGTGGAACTGCTGACAAACAACAATTGCTGGAGCAACTAGGTGGAGCGACAACAACAATTGCTGGAGCAACAGCGGGTGGTGGAGGAACAACCACAACTGCAGGAGCAACAACCACAACTGCTGCCACAACAACCTCAGCTGGTGGAGAAACAACGTCAATTGCTGGAGCAACAGTGACAAGTGCTGGAGCAACAACCACAGCTGCTACTGTAACAACTACAGCTGCTGGAGGAACAACAACAACTGCTGCAGCAACAACCACAATTTCTGCAGCAACAACCACAGCTGCTAGTGAAACAACCACAACTGCTGCCACAACAACTACAACTGCTGGAGAGACAACCACAATTTCTGCCGCAAGTACCACAGCTGCTGGAGGAACAACCACAACTTTCGTTCCAACAACCACAGGTTCTGAAGGAACAATCACAGTTGCTGCCACAACAACGTCAGCTGGTGGAGAAAGAACCCCAACTGCTTCAGCAACAACCTCAGCTGCTAGTGCAACAACCACAACGGCTCCCACAACAACTACAACTGCTGCCGCAACAACCACAGCTGCTAGTGAAACAACCGCAACTGCTGCTACAACAACCACAGCTGTTGGTGCAACAACATCAGCTGGTGGAGGAGCAACTACAGCTGCTGGTGGAGCGACAACAACAATTGCTGGAGCAACAGCGACAACAGGTGGTGGAGGAACAACCACAACTGCAGGAGCAACAACCACAACTGCTGCCACAACAACCTCAGCTGGTGGAGAAACAACGTCAATTGCTGGAGCAACAGTGACAAGTGCTGGAGCAACAACCACAGCTGCTACTGTAACAACTACAGCTGCTGGAGGAACAACAACAACTGCTGCAGCAACAACCACAGCTGCTAGTGAAACAACCACAACTGCTGCCACAACAACTACAGCTGCTGGAGGAACAACCACAACTTTCGGTCCAACAACCACAGTTTCTGAAGGAACAATCACAGTTGCTGCCACAACAACGTCAGCTGGTGGAGAAAGAACCCCAACTGCTTCAGCAACAACCTCAGCTGCTAGTGCAACAACCACAACAGCTCCCACAACAACTACAACTGCTGCCGCAACAACCACAGCTGCTAGTGAAACAACCGTAACTGCTGCTACAACAACCACAGCTGTTGGTGCAAAAACATCAGCTGTTGGAGGAACAACTACAGCTGCTGGTGGAGCGACAACAACAATTGCTGGAGCAACAGCGACAACAGGTGGTGGAGGAACAACCACAACTGCAGGAGCAACAACCACAACTGCTGCCACAACAACCTCAGCTGGTGGAGAAACAACGTTAATTGCTGGAGCAACAACCACAACTGCTGGAGCAACAACCACAACTGCTGCTACAACAACCACAGCTGTTGGTGCAACAACATCAGTTGGTGGAGGAACAACCACAATTTCTCCCACAACAACAACAGCTGCTCCTGCAACAACTACAGCTGCTGGAGGAAACAAGCTGCACAACAACCTGCTGGTGGAGCCACAACAATTGCTGGAGCAACAACGCAACAGGTGGTGGAGGAACAACCACAACTGCAGGAGCAACAACCACAACTTCTGAGCAACAACCACAACTGCTGGAGCAACAATGACAACTGGTGGAGAAACAACCACAACTGCTGCACAACAACCTCAGCTGGTGGAGAAACAACAACCTGGAGCAACAACCACAACTGCTGGAGCAACAACCACAACTGCTGCAGCAACAACCACAGCTGCTGGAAACAACAACAACTGCTGCTACAACAACCACAGCTGTTGGTGCAACAACATCAGTTGTGGAGGAACAACCACAATTTCTCCCACAACAACAACAGCTGCTCCTGCAACAACTACAGCTGCTGGAGGAACGGCAACAGGTGCCACAACAACCTCAGCTGGTGGAGAAACAACGTCAATTGCTGGAGCAACAACCACAACTGCTGGAGCAACAACAACAACTGCTGCTACAACAACCACAGCTGTTGGTGCAACAACATCAGCTGTTGGAGGAACAACCACAATTGCTGGTGGACAACAACAACAGCTGCTGGAGCAACAACTACAGCTGCTGGAGGAACAACAACAGGTGCCACAAACAACCACAACTGCTTCAGAAACAACGTTAATGCTGGAGCAACAACCACAGCTGCTGGAGAAAACAACCACAACTGCTGCTACAACAACCACAGCTGTTGGTGCAACAACATCAGTTGGTGGAGGAACAACCACAATTTCTCCCACAACAACAACAGCTGCTCCTGCAACAACTACAGCTGCTGGAGGAACGGCAACAGCTGCCACAACAACCTCAGCTGGTGGAGCGACAACAACAATTGCTGGAGCAACAACGACAACAGGTGGTGGAGGAACAACCACAACTGCAGGAGCAACAACCACAACTGCTGCAGCAACAACCACAACTGCTGGAGCAACAATGACAACTGCAGGAGCAACAACCACAACTGCTGCCACAACAACCTCAGCTGGTGGAGAAACAACGTCAATTGCTGGAGCAACAACCACAACTGCTGGAGCAACAACCACAACTACTGCAGCAACAACCACAATTGCTGGAGCAACAACAACAACTGCTGCTACAACAACCACAGCTGTTGGTGCAACAACATCAGTTGTTGGAGGAACAACCACAATTGCTCCCACAACAACAACAGCTGCTCCTGCAACAACTACAGCTGCTGGAGGAACGGCAACAGGTGCCACAACAACCTCAGCTGGTGGAGAAACAACGTCAATTGCTGGAGCAACAGTGACAGCTGCTGGAGCAACAACCGCAACTGCTGGAGCAACAACCACAACTGCTGTAGCAACAACCTCAGCTGCTGCAGCAACAACCGCAACTGCTGGAGCAACAACCACAACTGCTGCTTCAACAACCACAGTTGCTGCCACAACAACTACAACTGCTGCTGCAACAACCACAGCTTTTGGTGCAACAACATCAGCTGGTGGAGGAACAACTACAGCTGCTGGTGGAGCGACAACAACAATTGCTGGAGCAACAGCGACAACTGGTGGTGGAGGAACAACCACAACTGCTGCTACAACAACGACAACTGCTGGAGCAACAAGAACAACTGCTCCCACAACAACCACAAGTGCTGGAGGAACAACAACAACTGATGGAGGAACGACAACAGGTGCTGGAGCAACAACCACAATTGCTGGAGCAACAGCAACAACTGCTGGAGCAACAACCACAACTGCTGCTTCAACAACCACAGCTGTTGGTGCAACAACATCAGCTGGTGGAGGAACAACCACAACCGCAGGAGCAACAACCACAACTGCTGGAGCAACAACCACAACTGCTGGAGCAACAACCACAACTGCTGGAGCAACAACAACAACTGCTCCCACAACAACAACAGCTGCAGAAGCAACAACTGCAACTGCTGCTACAACAACCACAGCTGTTGGTGCAACAACATCAGTTGGTGGAGGAACAACCACAACTGCTCCCACAACAACAATAGCTGCTCCTGCAACAACTACAGCTGCTGGAGGAACGGCAACAGCTCCCACAACAACCTCAGCTGGTGGAGCGACAACAACAATTGCTGGAGCAACAGCGACAACAGGTGGTGGAGGAACGACAACAACTGATGGAGGAACGACAACAACTGCTGCTTCAACAACCTTAGCTGCAGAAGCAACAACTGCAACTGCTGCTACAACAACCACAGCTGTTGGTGCAACAACATCAGTTGGTGGAGGAACAACCACAATTGCTGGAGCAACAGCAACAACTGCTGGAGCAACAACCTTAGCTGCAGGAGGAACAACCTCAGCTGCTGCAGCAACAACCACAACTGCTGGAGCAACAATGTCAACTGCTGGAGCAACAACAACAACAACTGTTGGAGGGATGACAACAGGTGCTGGAGCAACAATCACAACTGCTGGAGCAACAACCACAACTGCTGGCACAACAACCTTAGCTGCAGGAGCAACAACCACAGCTGCTGCAGCAACAACCTCAGCTGCTGCAGCAACAACCACAACTGCTGGAGCAACCATGACAACTGCTGGAGCAACAACAACAACAGCTGCGGGAGGAACGACAACAACTGCTGCTTCAACAACATCAGCTGTTGGTGCAACAACCTTAGCTGCAGGAGCAACAACGACAATTGCTGGAGCAACTGTGACAACAGGTGCTTTAGGAACAATGATAACAGGTGGTGGAGCAACAACCACAGGTGCTGGAGCAACAACCACAATTGCTGGAGCAACAGTGACAAGTGCTGGAGGAACAACTGCTGTTGCAACAACGATAACTGCTGTAGGAATAACCACAGCTGGTGGAGCAACAACCACAACTGTTGGTGCAACAACCTCAGCTGCAGGAGCAACAACCACAACTGTTGGTGCAATGACCACAACTGCTGGAGGAACAACCACAGCTGCTGCCACAACAACCTCAGCGGGTGGAGCAACAACCACAGCTGCTGCCACAAAAACCACAGCTGCTGCCACAAAAACCACAGCTGCTGCCACGAAAACCACAGCTGCTGCCACAAAAACCACAGCTGCTGCCACAAAAACCACAGCTGCTGCCACGAAAACCACAGCTGCTGCCACAAAAACCACAGCTGCTGCCACAAAAACCACAGCTGCTGCCACAAAAACCACAGCTGCTGCCACGAAAACCACTGTCTCTTCTGCCATTACCAACGAGATAAGTTTTCTTCTAGTCGCAGCAGTCACTACAACAACCTTTTGGAATTAGAACCTTTATTAAAAGAAAGGAAAACATTCGGATTGCTTATACACAGTTTTAATTAACTAATTAAATAATTTGAGACAAGTTTAACATTATTATCATCTTCTGCGTTTACATGTGTCAACTGTTTGCTAGGTGTCCTTTAAAAAAATATTCTGTGGTTGCAGATCTTGTTGTTTCATAATAACGGCTGTTTTTGTGTAAATTAATCAAAGACTAAACAACTCTGATTAGTTAACCTTACTTAAGAAATATTTTTTTATTTCTACTTAAGTGCAGTCCACTTACACTGACAGTTTACACAACTAAAAACCAGAGTGGAATCCTCAGAATAATTTTTTCAAACAAAGTTACTTGCACTGTGTGCTGTCCCTCAAACATCACGCTTATTTAGCTTGGGCCAACTAAGACGACATTTCCTCCGACTTTGAATCTGTGAATTGCAGTCACTGCAGGAGTCGGATTTAATTGTAAGTATGTTACACTACACCACAATATTACGCTATGATATACCACACGACTA
Organism: Channa striata; assembly: GCA_033026295.1. Taxonomy (NCBI): domain Eukaryota; kingdom Metazoa; phylum Chordata; class Actinopteri; order Anabantiformes; family Channidae; genus Channa; species Channa striata. Next base: position 23,326,374 of record CM065181.1, read on the forward strand.
AGGCTGATACAGCTCCTTCCATCTGAGAATGGTTCTTGGTTGTAATTATCTAATGTTCAGTTCTTCACACTGGGCTATACAAAAGTGAAATATATTTCAGTGGCAGCGATGCAAAAAATGTAATCCTCACTTCATCCTTAGCATATGTCAGCATAAGAGCAAAAAAAGGTCAAGGGTCAACTGCAGTGGATTTATGAATTACACTCATTCATGACCCTGTTAAGACCTACAGACGGGTTTTCCAGACAGACCGGGCACTTTTATGTGAAGTGCTGCCTCCTACTGGTTCAGCACTGTCATCGCCTCGATTGTCGTTACTCTACTTGAATGATTTAATTTAGCGTCACTAGAAATCAATGAGTAAATTAGTTTCTTGATCCTGCAATTACCTCTAACTTCACGAAAGCTAGTACGAAGTACATATTGTTGATGACTGTGTAAAGGCAACTAAAATATTGAATTTCACCGCGCAGTTTCATATTTCACTTTGGTTTTACTGACCACTCAGATCCATATGAGCAATAAAATATGAACGGACACAGCAACAGAGACCAGTATAACTAATGGAATCCTGGCGATATTTAACATCAGTAGCTGGAGTTGTAATATGCATTTGTTTGCCTTATACTGCACTTGGTATATCTATTAAACATCTATTAAATTATACATGTGACAACAAACGCTTTTGTGACAGATGTTTGATATTTTCTTTCGGAACAGGCCACATGTTTCGTCTAATTAATTCAGGTTATTTTGAACACTAGTATTATATTTTACAAAGAGCCCCAGACTGCCGTCTACGATAGTGTCACGATCTCATTTGTGGATCTGATTCATTCATTCTAATTCAGGAGCCTGGTTCATTTGGACCCGATGTCTAATACGTGTCAGTTCGTAGGAGGAGCAGCACATAAAACTGGATGCTATAAAACTACTTGAAATTTTTCCTGATGATTAAAAGTGTTTTTCTTGGTGGCCTCTAATAACAGCCAGAAATGTTTGCATATTATCCTAGTGTCTGCGTCCACAATATTGATCCTTTGCACAGCTGTAATCCTTTTTCTAAACAAACGTTTGCATCTGTTGTATAATCAATATCAATTAGCAATACAGTAAAACACAGAACTCAATGAAAGTTATCTCAAACGGTTTTTGGCAAACACCAATGTTCTTAGTTACTAATACCAATACTATATTGGGTGCAATTTCCATATTCATGTCATCTGATTCCTGGTTATTAGAGAGTGTCGCCGAGCCTTCGTCTCAGACCCTAGTTGTCTCCTTTCTCATCAGGATTCCCATCTGTTACTGTCAGAAAGGTGGTGCCTCTGCTCTCTGTTTATGACTGAGGTCATGGGGGGGCGTGGAGTCGTACTAAAAAAATGAATGGGGGCTAGAATTATCAGGTTTTTCACAGTTACAGCTTATAAACTGGGAACTTCTAACCTTGTAAAAGCAGAAATCATGGCAGAACCGGTGTATTGATTGAGTCAGTCCCTTCATGTCACATGTGGATGCACCAGGTCCCCATTTGTGCCAGGGATTGATGCTCTGAGCTTTCAGTCTAGTTAAATACAAACCCTGAAACGACAATACGTGATGCCTAAGACAAAGACTTAAAATAAAGAAGTGAAAAGTCTCGTAGGGAGGTGGACGGGGGCTCGATGGTACAACAAAACACAGGACTCTCCTACAGGAGGAGGATTCGACTGTAGCTTCACAACTGAAGTTTTTGTGTCTAAAGCTAATGTTGTTTTTTTTTCGGGGGGTGTGTATAAGGTAAATCCTTCGGTGTCACCTGTGACGTCAGTACGTTATTCCAAAGGACGTTACAAAGTTGCACAATGATATCTGGCGCTGTGGGATGAGAACATGTTGGATTGTAGAGGTGTACCTAATAAAGTGGCCAATGAGTGTATATGTCCTCCAGGACAATGCAATAGTTCTGTTTCCTCCTTTACGACAATTGAGGCCTTATCAAGTGACCTAATCTTCGCTTCAGGTTCCCCGAGCGCCTTTCACATCCCTTTAAACTCATGTAGGTTCTAAGCTTTCAGACCCTGAATGCCCCGTTCAGCCTTTCGTTTCCTCCGACTGAAGCATTTGAGGTTTTCCTGCAGCTGAAGTGACGTGGAGCCGGGACAGCGTCCTCAACGTGACCACAGAATCGTCCTCACAAAGAGACGAGTTAGAGAGTTTGAGAGACACGATCAAATTTACCTGAAACAGCAGGTGTGGAGATCCAGGGACTGTCAGGGGCCTGATACGCCCAAAGGTTAATCCACATCAGCTGCAGCAAGAGGACTTTGAACGTGTCATATTAATTCCTATATGAGTGACGGCGTTTAAGAACATTGGACAGGATTAAAGAGGTGTTTGTAACACCTGCACTTTTACTCTGGCTTAACTTTTTACTGGTTTTAGCCATTTGTAATTAAAAAAGGAGATGAGAATCTTGAATGCTGGAATTATCTCTTCACATTTTAATACTAGTTCAGGGTTTGAAGAATAAAACCATGATACCAAAGATGAACAAACACAAATCTGATGCTCATGTGCCCTGCAGTCCTTCGTCCTCACCAGCTGAGGCTCCTTCATCGTCCCTTTCTGTCTCTGCTCTCTCCTGGTTCACTCAGCTGTTCAACGTCGTCCCACATTATTCTCTGTGTATTTAAGGGCTGGTGCGTCACTGTCTGATTCAGTTTGTCCTGCTTTTTCTGTCTGTTCCGCCCTGTCCACCAGCCTTGGGGGTTTTAGTCTTTGTATATGGCGATGAGAGAATTGAGGCTTTATGAAGCTTTGAACCAGTAGAAACAGCTGCTTCAGAACCTTTGAATCACCACTTTGGCGACATCTACTGGAGAAATATGTGCAGGTCTTATGGAAACACTGATTCAAAGGTTTGAAGGATTACTACATTTTATAATTCTTTATATATTAAAATTTTGCGGTGCCATGTGTGGAGACTTTGGTCATTTTCAAAATAATACTGTGTGTATGATTATAAACATATCAAACACAAATAATTTACAGATGGATGACAATGGAGGACAAGTTTGTTTTCGGGAGTTTTTATTGAGAAAAACATTTTGTTCAAGTGACATTTGCTCGGTTTCTTCTTTTGTTTCAAACCTCTCCCGCTTTGGAGAATATTCTCTCACAGGTAACACATTTTGTCTGTCAATGTTTGGATAGTGAAAGTGCTGACAAGGATCTAATTATGAGTAACGGTAAATAATGTGGGAACAGGAGACGACGGGCGTTTGTGTAAACAGAGAGCGAGGGCTGGAACGGCAAGAATTCGAAATTGAAAGTGTCCAACACCTGATTCTTGACAGAATCTGTTTAATGTAAAGATCTAAAAGGCAAAAATTGAACTTAGGTGCAAAATGCTTCTGTTATTCCTTCTTGATGCTGAGAGTCTCAGTATATTTGACTTTACTGAAGTTTTTGAATGGTGAGATTTTAGCGTCTTAATGTTTGTCTAATTTAAGTGCTGAGTCCAAGTAGTTCTGCAATATTTTCTTTCAGTTTATTGATGGTAAATGTTTCAAAGAAGAAATAATTTAAGGTGGTATTGTGTGTGAAAATCCGTTACCTCTGAGTAGATCTGACAGAGCTGTCAACGCATCAGTGGATGTCACCTTACTTTCCCTGTGTGGATTCAAAAGCTATTTGTTCAGTATCAGCTGCATCAACTACTTCAGCACTAATGTCCTTTCAGTTTGCGGAACAGCTGATGTGGATTAACCTTTGGGCGTATCAGGCCCCTGACAGTCCTGGATCTCCACACCTGCTGTTTCAGGTAAATTTGATCGTGTCTCTCAAACTCTCTAACTCGTCTCTTTGTGAGGACGATTCTGTGGTCACGTTGAGGACGCTGTCCCGGCTCCACGTCACTTCAGCTGCAGGAAAACCTCAAATGCTTCAGTCGGAGGAAACGAAAGGCTGAACGGGGCATTCAGGGTCTGAAAGCTTAGAACCAACATGAGTTTAAAGGGATGTGAAAGGCGCTCGGGGAACCTGAAGCGAAGATTAGGTCACTTGATAAGGCCTCAATTGTCGTAAAGGAGGAAACAGAACTATTGCATTGTCCTAAGAATTAGTCCTGGAGGACATACACACTCACTGGCCACTTTCTTAGCTACACCTGTACAATCCAACACCTCAATAGAAAACCGAGATTCAGGGTCTGAAAATTGGAATCAGATGGCATGAATATGGAAACCTGCCTGTTGCAGGCAGCGGGTGATTTAAGGTGGTATTCTGCAGTGTGCCAACCCTGAAAGGTTTGAGTACCCGTTGGACAGTTTTACAGTAACAGATAAATCCCACAATCACGAGCTACGATACTGTAATATAAAACTGAATTACCAAAACATGTTCAGAGATGATGTTTATGAGTTCAGAGCTCCTGGCTGCACTTTAAGTGGGAAGTTCATTCGCAACAGCTGATCGCACTGTTAAATATCTGGCAGCTGTGTGCGGATAATTTCGGTCTCGGCTAAAGGTGTGGTGCATTTACACTTGCTTTGCATAACAGAAAAAAAACTAAAGGAACAAGACTGAGCTTGGACAGTGATGGACATGTCTGAGCCATCAGTACGTCGGTCACACAGCTGATCCTCAGAGACACAACAACCGGTAACGCTTGGCTCCAGTAGTTTAGTACTTTAGACTGGAGGACAACATGTAATGTCCTCATAGAAAGACCAGACCAGCCGGACGGGTTTGGACTCGTCTTCTGAGACAGATGTTGACAGCAATGCTGCACCAATATAAATGTGTCAAAAACAATACGTCACTCAAAAGGTTTCATCAATGACTAAAGAAGGAACGGGGGGCCGCACCTGATGCAGGACGACGACAAAGCTTTTCTTGAATTTATCTACTTGAATTTATCTATTTATCACTTGCATCAACTACTGCAGTCAGAGAACAAAGCAGGAAACACCAGCAAGACTCCAACAACTTTTTAACATTTGGCTGCACATGCTTTGTACGTGACGTACTGCTTAGTTTTGTGATGACAGCTCTCCTGATATTTAAACATGAAGTGGGTTTTTCTTGACTGTTTCGCTTCATAACGGCCTATTTTGTCCAAACGAATAAACCAAAGGATTCGCTGGTCGTGCTCTTCCATCTCTGGCAGCCCTGCTAATCTCTCCTGCAGGTGTGGTACCTCAACAGGCGAGGCACATCCTGAAAATGTCCCCACGTGACCCAAACACCCAAACAGTTGTTTCCACCTATGGGTCTTTATGTTGACAATTATCCAAAGCTGTATGAAAGAACACGGCATCCGGAAAACTGTCGGCGCCATCTTCTCTAAAATGTCATTAAACTGGTTCCTTCAAACGCCGGACTTCACAGGCAATAAAAAAGAAAAAAGTGAAGCAGTGTGACCACACCTCATACAGGACATAAAGATGAGAAACCACATCCTTGTTCAGTGACAAATAAAAGCTGTTGCTGTTTGTTCAGCGGTAAACAGGAGACGACACTGAGCAGGTGGAAGTGGAGATCATCAGCTTTCCCAGCATCACGGGAGCCGCAGCCACAGAACGCCACAATCTGTGAGTTACACGACTCTCCCTATAAGGAATGTTAACGGTGAAAAACGGTGTAATATATTCCACAAAAGAACCACTCGTTGAAGTGTTTTCTTTGTGTGTGGAAATTTGATGATGTAAATTTGAAATGTAATTAATGCAAAAAAAAGTCTGATTTACGTAGAAACAGCTACTTGGATAAAAAATTGTTTTTCTTCTTGAACCCGACCTACTTCATCTTTCTACACTGAATAGACGTCAGGAGGTTGCATTCCCATAACATCAGGCAGAACATTAGGACCAGCTGTGCAATTTATTTTGACTCCATGCAATCGAATTCCACTTTTACAACGTTAGAATTTGTCAGTGTTTAAGTTGAAAGTGTCAGAAAGTTGATAATTCTAGGTGTGTTTATTACTGAGGGCAGAGTAGGTGGAGTGGATTATAAGCAGAGGTGGTTCTAATGTTTTGGCCACCTCATTCATTTTAATAGTATCAAAATGTAATAAAAGGAATAATAGAATTTTTCTTATGAGTTTTACATCAATTTAGTATTTTGTTTACACAAAAATCCTGTTGTTTTATTATATTATTATATTCTAATAATATTTTGAACAGAAAAACACTGAAGATGAAGATCTTTGTCATTCTTCTTCTCTGCGTTGGTAAGAATTAATTACTTTTTATCAAGAGAATACGTTGTAATGAGCAGTTTTCTGTGTTGTATAACAACATGTTGAACTGATCCATTCATGCTGCTGCTGAACAGCGTCACGCAACGCTCCAACGACAGCAGCTCCAGCGACAGCAGCTCCAACGACAGCAGCTCCAACGACAGCAGCTCCAGCGACAGCAGCTCCAGCGACATCAGCTCCAACGACAGCAGCTTCTCTGACAGCAGCTTCTCCGACATCAGCTTCTTCGACAGCAGTGCCAACGACATCAGCTTCTTCGAAAGCAGCTTCTTCGACATCGGCTTCTCCGACATCGGCTTCTTCGACAGCAGCTCCAACGACAGCAGCTGCAACGACATCAGCTTCTCCGATGGCAGCTTCTTCGAAAGCAGCTTCTTCGACAGCAGCTCCAACAACAGCAGCTCCAGCGACATCAGCTTCTTCGACAGCAGCTCCAACGACAGCAGCTCCAGCGACATCAGCTTCTTCGAAAGCAGCTTCTTCGACAGCAGCTCCAACGACAGCAGCTCCAGGGACAGCAGCTTCTTCGAAAGCAGCTTCTCCGACAGCAGCTTCTTCGACAGCAGCTCCAACGACAGCAGCTCCAGCGACAGCAGCTTCTTCGACAGCAGCTTCTTCGAAAGCAGCAGCTTCTTCGACAGCAGCTTCTTCGACAGCAGCTCCAACGACAGCAGCTTCTTCGACAGCAGCTTCTCCGATAGCAGCTTCTTCGAAAGCAGCTTCTTCGACAGCAGCTCCAACGACAGCAGCTTCTTCGAAAGCAGCTTCTTTGACAGCAGCTTCTTCGACAGCAGCTCCAACGACAGCAGCTTCTTCGAAAGCAGCTTCTTCGACAGCAGCTCCAACAACAGCAGCTTCTTCAAAAGCAGCTTCTTCGACAGCAGCTCCAACAACAGCAGCTTCTTCGAAAGCAGCTGCTTCAACAGCAGCTCCAACGACATCAGCTTCATCGAAAGCAGCTTCTTCAACAGCAGCTCCAACGACATCAGCTTCATCGAAAGCAGCTTCTTCGACAGCAGCTCCAACGACATCAGCTTCTTCGAAAGCAGCTTCTCCGACAGCAGCTCCAATGACATCAGCTTCTTCGAAAGCAGCTTCTTCAACAGCAGCTCCAATGACATCAGCTTCTTCGAAAGCAGCTTCTCCGACAGCAGCTCCAGCGACATCAGCTTCTTCGAAAGCAGCTTCTTCGACAGCAGCTTCTTCAACAGCAGCTCCAACGACATCAGCTTCTCCGACAGCAGCTTCTTCGAAAGCAGCTTCTTCAACAGCAGCTCCAACGACATCAGCTTCTCCGACAGCAGCTTCTTCGAAAGCAGCTTCCTCAACAGCAGCTTCATCGACCGCAGCCACAGCGTCTGCTACAACCAAAGCTACGTCCTCTGCAGTCATTAACAAAACAAGTTTTATTTTCATCATGGCAGTTGTCATAGCAGTTCTTTGGAATTAAGAAATGAACTGGAAATTAAACAGGAGGCACTTTGCATCAGTTTCTTTTATAGTCTATGAAGAGACTGAAGAACGTGGCCTAATGTATTTCATCCTGGTTTGAAGAGGCTTTAATGTCTTTCCACACAATAAATTTATTTTACCATCATTTCCGTAACACTGTCATATTCTGAGTACTTAGGTACACGGTCAACTTTGCTCTTTATCCTAATCGTACAAACAAGTAGAGGCACTAACTTTCACTGACTGCTGTTTTTATCCACAGAGAATCGTATGAACCACAAGTGAATAGACAACAAAATGAACAGCTCTTACATGTAATGTATTCAACATGTGTGGTGTTAGTTTTGTAGATATTCGAGGTGTTTAGTGGGTGGACACTGTGCATCATATTGTGGTGATTGTTCTGTATGTGCATGGCAACAGGCTGTGTCCGTTTTTGAAAGTATTAAAGTATAAAATGCAACAAATGATCTGTTTGTGTATATATATAATTATACGTGCGCACACTTACTTTTAGAACACAATTTATTCTGTAATTACGCAGTGTAGGCTGGTGAAGCAAGAAAGCACTGCAGTGCGTTACACTAGGAGCCCAATCGGTAAGGCAGTAAAGACTTTTAGTTTATTTAAAGTGAAATATTAGCAGGGCGAGTCGAGCTGCTTTTGAACTATTCCCAAAACTACTTCTTCACACATAACAAACAAGTCATCATTAACTTTAAATCAGAATCTGCTGCCATGTGCGGGTGTTGGAATAGAAAAACACCTTTGCCTTTAGTCAAACCCGTCATTCCCCTCAGCCACACTGAGTCAAAAAAGAAATAAAAGATAAACACAACAGCAAAATAAACTAATCTTTTACTCTACAGTGGAGTTAATCAAATGTGGAGCAAAACAAGTCAATCTGCTTCCAAACAACTTCCACAACAGACACATCCACCCACCTCCAGGAGGGCCACCATTTGAAACAACCTGAACAAAACACACACAAACAAACTGCGTCAGCATTAGAGAAAGCAACTTTAATGACATGAGAGGAGGAAAGTGTCTCAGTGCATCAGGGGTTGGTCCCCCAGCAGTCTAAGCCAGTCTAGCAGCAGGACCAGAACTAACTATAAGGTTTTAATCCTCATCTTAAAAGTAGAGAGGGTGTCTGCTTCCCGAATCTGGACTGGGAGCTGGTTCCACAGGAGAGGAGCTGGATAGCTAAAGGCTCTGCCTCCCATTTTTGGAAATTCTGGGAACCACAAGTAGGCCTGCATTTTGGGACCGAAATGGTCTAGTAGGATGATCTGGTACTAGGAGATCTTTGAGGTCGGATGGAGCTTTATAGGTCAGAAGAAGGGTTTTAAATTCTATTCCACATTTAATTGGAAGCCAATGGAGAGAAGCTAATGAAGGTGAAATATGATCTCTCTTACCAATCCCAGTCAGTAATCTTGCTGCAGCATTTTGGATTAATTGGAGTCTTTTTAGAGAGTTACTGGGGCAGCCTGAAAGTAGAGAATTACAATAGTCCAATCTAGAAGTAACGGATGTATGGACCAGTTTTTCAGCATCGCTTTGAGACAGGATGCTCCTAATTTTGTCAATGTTTCTTAGGTGGAAGAAGGCTGTTCTAGAGATTTGTTTTATGTGTGAGCTAAATGACAAATCCTGCTCAAGAATGACTTCAAGATTCCTTGCAGTACTACTGGGGGCAAGAGTTATGTCGTCTAAAGTAACGATATCGTTGGAAAACATGTTTCTTAGACTTTTAGTCCCAAACACAACTTTTAACTAAGTTTTATCTGAGTTTAGAAGAAGGAAGTTATACGTCATCCAGTCCCTTATGTCTTTTAGACATGCTTGTAGTTTGATTGATTGATTTTGTCCATCTGGTTCATCGGGTCAAACCCAGAACCTTGTTGCTATTGTGTAACCATCATTCTATAACCACGGTGCCATCTCATGCCCAAAACTAAACAATAGTGTCACAAACATTTACCCTCAGGCATCAATCCAACGTCAGATGTGAAATTTAAGCGTATTGTGTCACTTCCTGTTTCTTCACACTGTTTCGGGTCTCTGCTGAAGGATTGTATACTGGTTAATTGTAGCTCTTGTTTTCTAAATTAGTGATTTCTCTGTATATAAACTATCACTTGAGACATAAGATTTGTTTACGCAAACACCTTCTTTCCTGAAATAACTAAACAAACTAGCTAACGCTAACTAAACTTTATCGATCTAGCTTCGTTAGCCTAGCACCTAGCAATGTCTTCCCCGTCTCCTTCTGTCTCTCCTCTGACTTGTGCCACATGTTTAGTTTTTCCTCGGCCTCCTTTAGTGATAACGGTACTTGTAATAAGTGTAGGGTTCTTGCAGCTTTGGAGGCGAGGGTCTCTGAATTGGAAGCTCGGCTCCTAACCATGACAAACAATCCAGCTAGTCAGGCCCCGGTAGCTGGTGCGGACCAACCTAGCATAGCCATTGTTAGCTTAGCCACTGTTAGCTTAGCCACTGCTAGCTTTTCCCCAGCAGTACCCGAGCAGCCGGGAAGCCAGGCCGGCTGGGTGACGGTTCGTAAGCGATCTAACGCTAAACAGACGCCCCAGGTTCACCACCACTCAGCGACACACCAGCTGAGGAACGAACTCTGGTAATTGGCGACTCCATAGTCAGAAACGTGAACTTAGAGACGCCAGCGGCCATAGTCCAATGTTACCCTGGGGCCAGAACAGCGACATCGAATCCTATTTGAAGCTCCTGTCTAAGGATAAACGTAGATACCGTAAGATTATTATTCATGCAGGAACAAATGACGCCCGATTACGCAAATCGGAGGTCACTAAAACAAATATTGAATCGGTGTGTAACTTTGCAAAAACAATGTCGGACTCCGTAGTTTTCTCTGCACCCCTGCCAAATCTGATCAGTGACGACATGTATAGCCGCATGTCGTCACTCAACCGCTGGCTGTCTAGGTGGTGTCCAGCAAACGATGTGGGCTACATAGACAATTGGAAAAGTTTTTGGGGAAAACCTAGGCTTATTAGGAGAGATGGCATCCATCCTACTTTGGATGGTGCCTCTGTCTTATCAAAAAATATGGCTGATCCACTTCTATTTGTTATTGTGTACCGTCCTCCAGTCCCTTATTCTGAACTTTTGACTGAATTCTCAGATTTTCTAGCCGACTTAGTGCAGATAAAGTCGTCATAGTGGGCGATTTTAACATTCATGTAGATGCTGACAGTAACTCCCTCAACACGACATTTACTTCATTATTAGATTCAATTGGTTTCTCTCAAAATGTAAAAGAACCCACTCACTGTTTTAGTCACACCCTTGTCCTTGCATACGGTATTGAAATTGATAAACTAACAGTGTTTCCTCATAATTCTGTTCTCTCTGACCATTTTCTAATAACATTTGAATTTAGTTTATTGGACTACCTAGCAGCTACAAAGAAGTTTTGCTTCAGTAGGTGTTTATCTGAAAACACTGAACAAACTTCAACATGTACTGATATAACTGAGAGTAGCCTCATTAACTGTACTCCTGTACAAGTTGATTACCTGACTGATAATTATGCAGCATCTTTACGTTCCATACTTGATAGTGTTGCCCCTCTAAAAAAGAAGGCAGTAATTCTGAACAGGTCTCCATGGTATAGCTCGCAAACCGCAATTTAAAGCAGGCGTCACGAAAACTAGAAAGGAAGTGGCGTTCCACTCATTCACAAGAATCACACTTAGCCTGGAAAAAGAGTTTATACTTATACAAATTAGCCTCTGTAAAGCCAGAACAGCTTATTATTCATCACTAATAGAGGAAAACAAGAACAACCCCCGGTTTCTTTTCAGCACTGTAGCCAGGCTGACTAAGAGCCATAGTTCAGTTGAGACTAGTTTTCCCTCAACGCTATGTAGCAATGACTTCATGACCTTCTTCACAAACAAAATCGTAGCTATTAGAAATAAAATTCACCAGACCCTCCCCACAAATACAACAGAATTAGAATCATCAGTAAGTCCTCAGTCCCTTTTAGACTGCTTTGTGCCCATAGACCTTGCTGAGTTAACTTCAACTATTATGGCATCTAAACCAACAACATGTCTGCTAGACCCTATTCCAGTTAGACTGCTCAAAGATGCTCTACCCTTATTAGACACGTTCATATTAGATATCATTAATCTATCTTTACAAACAGGATATGTACCATAGGCCTATAAGGTAGCTGTAATCAAACTCTACTTAAAAAACCTAGTCTGGATCCAGGTGTCAATTAGAGACCAATAGCCAATCTCCCCTTTAATTCTAAAACACTTGAAAAAACAAAGCAATTATGTGACCCCCTGCGCAGAAATTAGGAGCATCCTGTCCCAAAGCGATGCTGAAAAATTGGTTCATGCATTTGTTACTTCTAGATTGGACTATTGTAATTCTCTACTTTCAGGCTGCCCCAGTAACTCTCTAAAAAGCCTCCAATTAATCCAAAATGCTGCAGCAAGATTACTGACTGGGATTGGTAAGAGAGATCATATTTCACCTTCATTAGCTTCTCTCCATTGGCTTCCAATTAAATGCAGAATAGAATTTAAAACCCTTCTTCTTACCTATAAAGCTTTAAACGGCCAAGCCCCATCATATTTAAAAGATCTCTTAGTACCATATCATCCTACTAGACCACTTTGTCCCAAAATGCAGGCCTACTTGTGGTTCCCAGAATTTCCAAAAATAGAATGGGAGGCAGAGCCTTTAGCTATCAAGCTCCTCTCCTGTGGAACCAGCTCCCAGTTCAGATTCGGGAAGCAGACACCCTCCCTGTTTTTAAGACTAGGCTCAAAACCTTCCTTTTGATAAAGCTTATAGTTGGTTATAGTCATGCTGCTATAGGCTTAGACTGCTGGGGACTCTGCACTGTGCCACTTCCTCTTCTCTTCATTCTCTCCTCTCACCCCACATCTATATTGTCACCACTGTATGACATTAACTCTGTGTCTTCTTTGTCCCGTAGTCGTCTCTCTCCCTCTCTTTCCCCCTCTCTCTCTCCCTGTCCACAGGTGTCCCCGGATTTGGCGCTGTGTGTCCTCCAGTGTGCAGCTACTGGTCCTATTAACCTGCTCAATGTTTTGTTGTTGCTTTTGTTGCTCTGTTCTTTTCTCTCTCCACTTTCCACTCTGCCCAACCGGTCAAGGCAGATGGCCGTCCTCCCTGAGCCTGGTTCTGCTGGAGGTTTCTTCCGTTAAAGGGAGTTTTTCCTCTCCACTGTTGCCTATGGCTTGCTCAAGGGGGATTTGTTGGGTTTTCTCTACCTGTTTGTATAGTCTTGACTTTATTATGTAAAGTGCCCTGAGATGACCTTGTTGTAAATTGGCGCTATATAAATAAAGTTGAATTGAAAATTGAAATTGAATTGAAACGACTTGTTTGAAGAATTTCAGTCAGGATTTAGAGTTCATCATAGTACAGAAACCGCACTGATTAAAGTCACCAACGACCTTCTTCTGGCTTCAGATAACGGACTTGTCTCTATACTAGTTCTGCTAGATCTTAGTGCTGCATTTGACACCATTGATCACAGAATATTATTACAGAGACTAGAACATGTAATTGGAATTAAAGGAACAGCACTAAATTGGTTTAAATCGTATCTATCAGATAGATTCCAATTTACTCATGTTAATGATGAATCTTCCACACACACAAAAGTTAGTTATGGAATTCCACAAGGCTCTGTATTAGGACCAATACTCTTTACTCTATATATGTCTCCCCTTGGCAACATTATTAGAAAACACTCTGTAAATTTTCACTGCTACGCTGATGACACGCAGTTATATCTATCTATGAAACCTGATGAAACAAATCAAATAATCAAACTACAAGCATGTTTAAAAGATATAAAGGACTGGATGACGTATAAGTTTCTTCTTCTAAACTCAGATAAAACTGAAGTTATTGTATTTTGGCCTACAAGTCTAAGAAACATGTTTTCTAACCATATCGCTACTTTAGACGACATAACTCTTGCCCCCAGTAGTACTGCAAGGAATCTTGGAGTCATTTTTGACCAGGATTTGTCATTTACCTCACAGATAAAGCAAATCTCTAGAACAGCCTTCTTCCACCTACGGAACATTGCAAAAATTAGGAGCATCCTGTCCCAAAGCGATGCTGAAAAACTGGTCCATGCATTTGTTACTTCTAGATTGGACTACTGTAATTCTCTACTTTCAGGCTGCCCCAGTAACTCTCTAAAAAGCCTCCAATTAATCCAAAATGCTGCAGCAAGATTACTGACTGGGATTGGTAAGAGAGATCATATTTCACCTTCATTAGCTTCTCTCCATTGGCTTCCAATTAAATGCAGAATAGAATTTAAAACCCTTCTTCTTACCTATAAAGCTTTAAACGGTCAAGCCCCATCATATCTAAAAGATCTCTTAGTACCAAATCATCCTACTACACCACTTTGTTCCCAAAATGCAGGTCTACTTGTGGTTCCCAGAATGGGAGGCAGAGCCTTTAGCTATCAAGCTCCTCTGCTGTGGAACCAGCTCCTAGTCCAGATTCGGGAGGCAGACACCCTCTCTACTTTTAAGACTAGGCTCAAAACCTGATGTTTTCGTGTCTTTGTGACAAGGTTTTCTTGTTATGACACAAATGTTTTCCTGCTTTATGGTACCAGAAAGTCAGCATTATGGACTTGTGTTGGTGTCATTTTTATACTGTCTTTTTTTGTAGTTTTCCTTTTCTTTCCTCGTTTGTCCTCATTGATTTGACCTGTTCTCCCCTCACTGTTGGCTACTTTGTCACATCTGCCATCACACACTTGTGGTGCCAATTCTCAGTTTGTCGCCATTGGCCTGAGTTTGGTTCTTTGTTTAGTCCTTTGTTGGTTTGTCTGTCCTCTTGTTGAGTTGGTTTTCTGGTTCACCTGCTTGTCTTTGTTTGTCTTTCCGCTCTCCTGTTGTTTTTACTTTAGTTACTAGTTCAGTCTGTTAGTCAAGTTTTATGTCATAGTTGAATTTTGGTTTGTTAACATTCGTTCTGATTTGGTTCTGTGTTTTCCTTTAAACTATTGGTTTTGGTTGAGTACCTTGATTTGACATATGATTTGTGTGTTTGTCCTGTTTAATTTATTTCTGCCTCAGTTCTTCTCGTTTGCCATTTAATTCTTTTCCGTGGCCTGTCGAGTTTTAGTTTGCTGGTATGTTCCTTGTCCTCGCTTTTTTTTACTTCGTGTTTGGTCAATAAATCTTTATTATTTCAAACACCTTAGTTGTCGCCACCCTGGGTCCTCACTGCACATTCTGGCAGTTCCACTACACAGAACTAATTATGGAATGGATGTGTGTGTTGGTTTTTGTTTCCACGTTAGTTTACCTGCTGTGTAAAATTGCATGTTTCTGAATGAAGCTATACACTTGCTTTCAAATAAGACCAGAGCAGATCACTTATAAAACAGAGAAGAATATTTTGGATTCCATCTTTATATATTGTCGACCATTGGTTGCATAAGAAGCTTAAGAGAGTTCTCACTCCAAGAGATTTTAATTTGGATCTGGTGTAATTTCGAGTATAAGTGAGATAAAAGGGTGGACGTGCTCCTTCAACACGGCGTTACACTGTGGATAAGCTCATCAGATCACCACGTGCAAACATTTACACAGCCAGTGCCGCAACCTGAACCCATCTGTCTTTTCTATGTTGGAGGAAACATATACAAAATACACATGGACTGCACTGACGCAGCTGACGAGATCCAAACCCAGAACTAGCTATGATACAACCATATTAGTCCCAACTTATCAGGAAAATGGACAAAAAAATATGACCAGTCATTGGAGCACATAAACGAGGAATGAATAAACTGTGAACACAGGATCCACATCTGATGCAGCAAAGCAACGTTTCTTATGCCAATCGCTCACATCTTCGTTTTGGACCCTCTCCCACCCGAACACTGTGTGGACGTAAACACTGATGTTCGCTGATCAGCACAGACGGGTGAAACCGGGACAGACGACGCGAGACAAATCTGTGAGTGTAAGACAGAAATTAATGCATTATAAAACGTTTGTTCCTTTTATTGATCTACACTTACATTACATACACAATATAAAAAGAGACAATTACGTTTTATTGAATGTGTTTAATGTAAGGAACGTAAAAAATATCCACTTTAAGACTAATTACATTTTAAAAACTGCTGAACATTTCTAAAAGCCAACAATAAAGACGCGTCTCATCCTCCTGAGTTTAATGTTTGACTGAACTGTTGGTTTTGCTGTGGAAGCGCCTCAGGCAACGGACAAGGCATAAGGGCGATTATAGCTGAATCAACTACAACTACAGAAACTCCAATGGCCACAATTACAGAAAAAAACTACAGAAGAACAACTGTCACATCCACAACTACAGAAACTCTGTTGACAACAGCTAATGACAAAACTACAGAAATTCCTACGACCACAACAGTTGACAAATCCACAACCACACAAACTATTGACTGCAACGACTGTGACAACCACCAAATGTCAACATCCAAATCCACTGACACAACTGCAGAACCTCCAGTGTCTACGCCAGCTGTCCCATCCGCAAGTACAGAAACGCTCATGACTACAACTATTGATTCAACTGCAGGACCTCACTGACTACAGCAGCTGGCCCAACCGTCACATCCACAGCTTCTTCAGCACCACCAACAGCAACTTTAACTACTGAGGCTTCACCTCGAGCCACGCCTGTTCCAACAACACGTACAGTTGCCCAAAATGCAACTACTCCTAAATCAACCCACGACTATATCTGCCCCAGGTGTTGCTACACCAACCACCACATCAACTGCTAAAAGCAGCTCTGCTTCTCCTCGACCAACCGCAAGTGATGTCCCAAAAGTCCACAAAACCCGGAATTAAGAGCCAATTACAGTCTGTGCCCAAACTATTTGTGATGAGATGAAATGACGCAGCTTTATTCATTCAGTCTGAGTCTGATGTAAGTCTGCCATCAGTACAACTTTTAACAGCCACACTAAATATCATGAGGCATGATGTGAGTGAGCACAACAACATGAACTCTGTTGACTTTACTGGTTTAGCATCATTCTGAGGATATTTGAAATTCTTCCTATTTGTATATGAGACGTCTGTCGGAAATTATTCTTTATATCCTACTGTTACAAAACAATATGCCATGTTTCGCATTCACAGTTTTTAGTGTGTTCCTTTTTTAAATTAACTGTTTAAGGGCTGATTTATGGGACTCATAAAACGTTTGGTCCACATGTAAATCACTTAGTCTTTTTCCACTTTCATATTTTTGCTCTTTACTGTGTTAAATTTCATTAATCGACCAGGGGCCATAATTCAACAGTGTACGGACCCAAGAGTTTCTCCATAATACCTTAACCTTACAATGTAAATTGCATTCAAGCAGTTTTTGGTCTGAGATGGCGTCATCTCTACGCCTATACGACATAAGAGGAGACTAGACATAGACAGAGTATGCGCCCTATCCGGGATCCATAATTACCTGCCACGTGACAGTCCTAAGGTGGAACGTAGTATTTCTTCCTAACACACATATTAAACACTTGCACATCTCAAGCAGAGTCAGTACACACTGGTGGAAAGTTCTACGCCCTGTAAAACTTTTTTTTGTGCCCTAAATGGAGGCGCACACCAAACACAAAACGAGTTAATGTTGCTCAGAATCTGAATATTCTCTTGTTACGACGGCATTCCATCAGCTGGGTTTTGCATCCTCCATCAATAATGAAAAAGGATTAGCACGCGATGACTCCTCTTCGATATTTTGCTTGTCCGTCTTCCTGTTCACTTATTAAATTGTCTTTAGCAGATAATGCACTACCTGTTTTAGTTTTACGCCGATGGCTCATCATCAGCAAAGGCACTTAGCACCGACAAGGAAGCTGGCTGATTTGTGTGACATTTTTAGATTTGTCATTTGTCTCTTGGCATGTTCTCATATGTTGTTCCTCAGCCTTTATTAGTTAGGCAGCAAATGCCAACACCGATTAGCATAGTTGAGGGCTGGGCCATCAGCCAGGAGACAGATTGATGTTTGGTGATGAGCCAAGAATATTGTTTCCTGATGTTGATGGATTCACTTACTGTGCTATTCCTTAAAATTGGATTTAAAAAAACACAGCGCATGAATGAACTGTAATTTATTTCAAGAATAAGTATTTGAAACCCTGTATGAGCTAAAGTGACCTGTAGCCTTCGGGACTTGAAATGTAGATCTACTGTATATTGACTGTTTGTATCAGTGTCCAACAGTTATGTGGCAATCCGTATGTGTGCGTGTTTGGTCCATAAAGCTCTTGGGTCGTGCTGGAACAGGAGAGGAGACAAAGATGTTGACACAAAGTTGGAGAAACTCTCTTTTTGGACATTTTGATTTAGGCTTATAGTAAATAACGAGCACAAGTCTACGTACAAAATCGCAAAAGGTGGTTGTTTGCTCCATTTGTCCAAACATTGTCTGTCAGCACATGACCCTGTCAAGGGTCGAGGGGGGCGGGGGCGTCCCTCTTGATGTGTCCTCCTTACTTGTGCCAGGGATAGTGAGTGTGAGGACGGATTCAGCGAAGACAGTACCAGTACTACTGAGGATATTAGCCAGGCCACTTCCTGTCTGAATGCAGACTCTTCCATTGTCAGGGAACAGACATGGACCTGGGACCACATGCAAACGCAGCCCTGAAAAAAAAAGGGTCTGACGGGTCATTTAGTATCATCATATAGTAGCAGAGATGGTGCTGGATGAAACCAAAGCAAACACGCATAACTGGTAGCGGACCCATGGAGGTGCTTATCTGCATTGTTTGGGACCTTGTCCCGGACCTGACGTGTTCTGCACTGTTGTACCTGCCATCAGCCCTGGTGGGGTGTAGTTGTCTCCACAGAGCCTGACGTAGACTCTTGATGATGCCTTATCTGCACATCTACGTCATTCATTGTCTCTGAAAATGTCCCCGTCAGTTCGGTCCAGGCAACCTGTGTGAATAAAGTTTCTATCTATCTAAACATACTGTTAGAGGATGTGTGTTGTCATGGTTACAATGATAAACACATGCTTCAGATGATATGGGACCATTGTCACGGAGAAAGAAGCTGCACTCACTACAGGCTTTGACTCTCTGATGAGGAGCGGCCTCCCGTGTTTCCTGTTGCCTCGCATGAGGTTTCACACACCAGAACAACATAACTATGGCTCAAACGTACCGTAAAGTACATGATACGTGGGAGGGGCAGCTGTGAAACCTGAGCACCACTGACTGGTAGCCATTACACATATTCTGTCTCCCAATTAATCTCCCATTATTGGGCGAGGTGCGAGCAACACACGACAATGAATCAACATAATTCTCTGAGTGTCGTTATGACACAAATCACCTGTCAGCTGATTGTTCTGGATCATCCACGACACATGTGATAACACATCCTCGCACGCAAAGGCTAAAGAGGCTGTGGCTTCAGTAGGCCGACTTTGGCCCAGTGCTCTCACTCGTCAAAACGCTGCCCCCTGCTTCATGACCACATCGGATTTTCCTTAGCTGTGTGCTGATCGATATCACACGTCTTTGCTTCAACCACAGTTTAGTTTAGAGAAACTTCCCTCCTGAGCTGAAGACAGAGGACAAGAGAAAAAAAAGATCCTCAGAATTGACTTTTGCAGCGTTAATGGTGAAAATACACAACGCCCAGAACACACACCAGAAACAGCCATCAAGGCTCCGTCTGTCCATCAGTGACATGCGCTTGTCCAGCAGGTGTCACTGGTTCCTCACGTCCTCCATCCCTGATGACAGGGGTCACACATCTAACGGATGCAAACACTAAACGTTCTGACTTGATGTACCTTGGGCCATGGGATCACAAATATACAGAGCTAAAATGCTAAAACCGACCAGCTGTTTTTGTAGAAACACGCCGGACTCCCCTGCTGGTCCTGCAGCCTGCGAAACGTGCAACCACCAGCCCACAGTCCCGCAGTAGAGGTTCTGAGAAGTTAGCCAGTTGCCTCCTGGATTTGTCGATGCTCCGACTGTGATGTGGCTTTTGTTTAAATAGGGTCAACATGGTTTGTGTTACCTTCAGGCCCGTTCTGCGGCGGTTTTTGTTTAAAATGTCCTACATCATGTTTATTATAAATTCTTATAAATTAGAAAAAATCTAGGTGTTCAAACTGTATTAAATATATTTGCTGATCTCTCACAAGTCATACTTTTTTACCCACTCTGTATGCAAATTATTATTGTTTATTTGTAGTCTATTTTTTCTCCAACGCTCTAACGTAAACATATATATTTGAAAAAGTAAAACATACAATCCGTACACACAACTGTATGCTAATAAAGCCACACATATGAAGTTTGTGCTTGGAAACCATAGCACTGTTTGGTATTCATATATTTCCAAATAATTTTCGAAGCTGACATGTACTTACTGGGTAGAAGATGTCATATGGATAATTTACCAGTGATCTTCTTACAATGGGCCGATGTCACGGCCCTTCACAGTGAATGAGATTTGTTCCATTGTCAAGGAGATGGTTCACTTGTAATTACGAGACCTGGAGTTTGGATCATGTAACCAGAAGTGGAAAACACCATTCAGCTACTAAAGTTTCGTTTTTGCGTATACTTTCTGTCAGATTATCATGATCAACTTTGGAGAATAAATCAATGAATGATGAGTCATGTGACAATTGATATAATTCCCTCTGCATCCCGTTTTCTACGTGATGAATACACTGGAGTTCAGATGAAAGTAGAACCTACTTTGACTTTGTTTAACAGGTGAAGTGGTAATATTTCGAATGGGTTTGAAATGGGGGAGGCGATGGAACAGAGCCGTGTGAAACGTATGTGACATCTTATCTGTCAACAGTGGCTGCGCTGATAAGGTGAAATGCCCTGAACAAAGGCAGAAAGCGGCCGTGAATAACACACCTGTAACCAGGAACATTACTCAGGTTTCTCCTGGTTTTGTGCTCGGCTGGCGTCGCCTCGCTTTCGTTGGTTATATAAGAGCGGCTGAGATCGGAGGACATCACAGCAGATCCCAATCACAGCAGGAAACCACCTCTGAGTAAGTACATCAGCTGTTTTCATATTTAGACTGGGGGAAAAAGGTGTGAAATGTTTAAAATACTCATCATTAATTTGAAAGCATGTTGTCTGTGCACATTTTCCTAACAATAGGGTTTCGAATGTTTTCCTCGCAGTTAAACAGAAGCTAAAATCAGTCATACTGCATGTGTCATATTTGTCACTAATGTTTTAATTGAGATTTTACCCTTTAGAAATGTTAAGAAATTTGAGTTGTTTTTATTGTTAGTTCATTATCAGCCTTTTCCTGTTTATAGCATTTAGAATATTGTGAATATGTTACATGAAATCAGTGCAGACAATGAACTTGCTTCAACACCATCACAGAAGAGCACGGTTGTTGTTCACGCTTATGAAAGTAACGAGTGTTGTGAATTATGTTTTATTAAATTGTAATTCGATAATGACTAACACCCAAAGGGCCGCGTAGAGGTGAGTGGAGCACATCGGGGGGAGGGAGGGTTACATCAGAAAAGATGGAGCTTTATTTATCCTACAATGGGGGAATTTCTAGGTGGAGCAGGGTGGATTGATTTCATGTTTCAACAATTCACCAGTTTGTTTTCAGAGCCGGAAAACGTTTGACGCTTACAGTCGGCTTATACTGTTCTGTTTAACGTTTGTTTTCTTTTTTAGAGAAGAGAGAAGAGAAAGCACAACTGCACCACCATGACTGCAAAGATCTATGTCGTTCTTCTTACGTTTGTTGGTATGAAAAACATTTGTTCCTTATAGAAGTTGGAAATTCATTTCAAATGTGGAACTGATCAAACATTTACTGCTTAATACAGCCTTATGCAACACAGAAACAACGGCTACAACAGATACTACAACTACAGATACTACAACAGAAACTACAACTACAGATACTACAACAGAAACTACAACTACAGATACTACAACAGCTACATCTCCAACATCAACTACAACTCCAACAACAACTACAACTCCAACAACAACTACAACGACTACAGCTCCAACAACAACTACAACTCCAACAACAACTACAACGACTACAGCTCCAACAACGACTACAGCTCCAACAACGACTACAGCTCCAACAACGACTACAGCTCCAACAACAGCAATGACCACAGCTCCAACAACAGCAATGACCACAGCTCCAACAACAGCAATGACCACAGTTTCTGCAGCACCAACAACCACAACAGCAGGAGGAACAACAACCGCCGTTGCTCCAGAAACAACCACAGGTCCCACCACTACATCATCTGCTCTCATCAGTCAAATCAGTCTCCTTTGTGCCACTGTGGCTGTGATGTCACATTTAATTTGATCCTGCTTTCAAATGGTCAAGTGCAGTTTGAGTTTGTAAATAATAAAGATCAACAGATATGTATATAAGAGCATGTGCGCTCTCTGAATAACCTTAATTTAACTTGTTTGTGCGGATGCCTGATGTTTGTTTGTGTCTAGAATCAGAAGAACGCAGCTGAACCTTCTGAAGTTGTGTGTAACACACCCTTCTGCTGTGCACTGAGTCAAACACCTGAAAGCGAATCATTATCTCTGTATCATTTATTCAAGATGCTTGACAATAAAGGTTTTGCAAAGGACTTTAAGATGTCTCTGTTTACTGTCAGGTCTTAAGGCATGGTTTACGCTTGTCATCAGATTCAAAAACTGCGTTTGGAGTAGAAGCCCCAGTTTCTAATCTCTGAGCCTTGGTATAAGTTATGGAGATAAAACTAAAATAAAGACGTGAGTAACACAGAAACCTGTTAAACTTGCGCTATGTTCACAGTTTGGTTCTTCTGCTTTACGGACAGGAAGAGAAGAGGAAGAACACGGAGCAGGTTCACGGACATGCTGCGAGACGTTAGTGAGACAGAGAAAGACCCAGAGGACGGACGGAAGCAGATGATCGGCTGTGGCAACCCCTAAAGTGAGTGGACCAAAGAAGAAATCAAAGAGGAGCAGCAACACAGAATTAGGCTTCAACCTTCCAGTTAAAGCATTTACTTTCTCTTTTCTTCGAAGCTTGAAGAATCAGGTACATTCGAGATTCTTTGCTTGACCTGCTGTGTGATGTTTGCGTGCAGCTTTGTTCACTATATTAAACAACACAATCCTTGAATCTGGATGGAAATAGCTACATGCAACTTGATATTCGATTGTTCCTACCTTTTGTGTGACGGTCAGCGTGAACTTAAGGATCACCATTGTTTGTGGGGAGCGATTTAAAAATATACTCTTACTGACCGAGCACAGATGCATGAGTTTCACCCATTGTTGCAGAACAGAACATACGGAGGAAAAACAATGACTTATGCGGTTACACGCAGTCTTTGCATCGCCATTACTTCTTGCGAATTTGGGTGGAGCAGCTGTAGTTGCGTTGTGGTCAGTCGCCCTGCAGGGTGTTAACGCACCTGAAAGCAACACGTGGGTGTGAGCAGAAAATGTTGTGGTTACAGCGTCAGTGACTTCACAAAGACAAATTTACCTCTCACCCTTTTCACAGTTTTTAAAATCATAATTCACGCTGCATATTATTTGTCTGCTTTTGTGAAACTATTCTTTCACAGTGAGCTGCGACCCGAGCAGTCAAAGCATCTAGTCTGATGGTGGCATCAGACTTTAGAAGGTTCTTCTAGTTGAGTTTTTGTCTCTTTCACCCATCAATCCCTTGTTGAAGAGCAGTTGTTGTCCGTACGCTCTCAGTTTGGAACGCCACGCCTCGGTGGCCTCCCTCACTACTGTCTGCACGGTCTTTTAGTTTTCGAGGACAACGTGCTCCAGAGAACTTTATGCGTGTGCTATATTCCTTCCTTTCTTAACGATTCATGACTGTAAGCCATCGCATGGAAAGTCCTTTTGCCTTCATGGTAAAGTTTCTGACCAGCTGCTGATTCATGGGTCAATGGACCTTTAGGCAAAGAAACGTTTGTTAGGAGGAGGTTGGGGTCCAGTGGGAAACGTCTGCTTGTGGCTGTGCGTTTCACAGCACACAGTAAACCAGAGCGAATAACGCCTTCGTGCCTGTTCGCCATTCAGCCAGCCATGGGACTTCTCGCTACACGTCCAAGCGTCTTTGGGCAAGACACTGAACCCAAAGTGAGTCGGGTGAGCAGCCTGCGTGGCAACCGCCGCCATCGGTGTGCGGCTGTGTGTGTGAGAAGCTACACTGTTGAGCGCTACATAAGCGGCTATTTACCATGTAATTTAGAAAAATTTTTACATAAAAGAGTCTTTTTTTTCCTCTTGATCAATGTAGAAAAAGCCAAATTACATCAACCAAGCTGTGAAAACATCAAAGGTGAAACTTCTAAGGGGCATAATCACTTTTCCTTCCAACAAGCATCTTTCATGTGTTTGTTAATGCCTCTTGTTTTGTAAGTGTCTTCAGTTTTTGGAGGAAACCTTCGACCCCCACTCTCTGCCTTCATAAACACTGAAAACCGAACTGCTGTCAGCGATCTGGGCTGCACGGTGTCTGCAGCACAGACTCTCCCGCCGCTCCCATAATGAATCAGCGGTAGCAGTGACGCGAGGCAGCCGAGCAGAAAACGCTGACATTGAAGTGAACACGTTTGGCTGCAGGCCATCTTCACATCTCACACACACACACACACACACACATGCTTCACAATCCTGTGTGCTGATCTCAGATCTGCCTGAGCACCTAAACACAAGCTGATGGTTCACGGATCAGCTGTAGTTTGGTGTGAAGTGCACCAGGGTGCAGCGTTGCACGGAGGAGCTGTTTGTTTCTGTGGGTTTATTTCAAATTCAACAGACGCTTCATAAAACTAAGGGATGAAACACGCATGGATGCTTGAGTCTGTCGGTTTCCTCATAGGTTCCTGTAATTTCTCCGAGAACGCTTCCTCAGCACGTCTTTGTCAGTTTCAGATTGTACCAGCACCTCGGCATCACCATTTCATCCGTGAGTCAGTCACACATTCGTGATTTTTGGCATCGTCAGGAGGAACACAAGCTTTTCGCGGGTGCCAGGAAACAATAAATGTGGACTTGATATCAAAAGTCTCAGTTGAAGCAGAGCATTCATGGCTGACGTCAGCCCCAGTTGGTTAAATATAAAAATCATTGCACTTTGTTAATCTCAGAATGAGCTTTTTCATGCACAGACGGACATGAACGGACAAAACCAACAGCGGCACGACAGAGAATTTTTTAAACCTTTTTAATTTGAAGTAGCAGCTTGAATGTGGTGATGCTAAAGCTCTGTTTGGATTGTGAAGAAAACGAAAGGCGAAAAATTTAAAAAAGAGCAAAATTGGCAGAAATGAATCAAACCTATAAATTTAAAACATGAATAATAACAGGCGTTCTTACCTAAATGGATATAATGAGAACACGGCCACAGGCACATTTACCGGGACAACTATCCTTTGTCTTCATGTCAATGTTTCAAAAAGCCTTTTTGCTAAATTTACTGTGATGTAATTTTATCTGCATTTTTTAGCAGCAATTAATTTTCGTCCGTGTGTTAAAGTCTGACGTGTGTTTCCTAAAGCCTTAAAACTGAGCAAATACCTGTACGAGTGGATTCAGTGAAGGGCCGAAATGAGAGCTGAGATGAATGTGAGATTATATTTGCGCTGTATTAAAGTTCAGCCATGACCGAGTTTGTGCTTCACACTTTCTTCACGTTCTTCATTATTATTTTAAGAACAAGAGACGGAGCGAGTAAATAATTTAGAACTGCAACTGAATGAAAATCACCAAAATGTCAAATTGCCGATACTGAAGGAGGAAAACACTGAGTTTATGATCCAGCGAAATCTCTGTCTGATCTCAGATTGAAGAAGATGTGAAGAAGCAGGAAAGTTTAGTGAGTAACTTTTGACTTGGAACAAAACGACGTGCCTACAGTTTTCCGACGTTATAATGTCAGGATATAACGAACACATGCACTTGTAACTTGTACACACATTCTTCTCTGATTAGAAATATCAAAAATGGTCAAGGTGTGTAAAAAAAAAAGGGTAAATACTGAAAGTGCAAGTTTTTTTTAGCAATTAATTAAAGGCACATTTGCACATATTCAGACACAAAATGCATGATGTATATTTTTTCATTAAAAAAAGTGATACAAACTTGTAGTAGGAGAATTCACACGTGGTCACAGAGTTTATTGAATTTACTTTAAATTGTATTTGTGAAATATTTTGCTCAGAAGAGCTGGAGGAAAATCAAGCAGCGTCCGTGTTCCTCACCTGTAGCCGGTGCATGTTTTGTGCAGTTTGCCGAGAACTTCAGATCACAGCGTCAGACCTGTACCAAGCCACTGAGCTGCAGAGATATTGGCCAGACTTCCGGAAGCTTTTCGAGGATTGGGGAGAAAATGGAAAATCCCTTCACTGTTTGTGCAGTGGCTGCCCCGCCTCCTCTGTCACCGAAAGCTGCTGGTGACGACCCTCCATCCAGCCTACAGGATCTTTACACCTGTTTGTTTCATTCTTGGGAAGCTGATTTCCACTTTTCTCCTCATTCATACTTTACGTCCATCTTTTCCCACTCTCCTTTTTTTCCGTCTTTTTATTCCTGTGAGAATGTGGGAATGAGCTACACCTGCAGCGTTTCACGTTTAGCCCTTTCCAAGTAGGTGGTCTTCATCTCGCCGCCTTCTCCGCCATTTACTTTTCCCATCCACCGCTGTGCCAACAGCTTCAGGCCTGTTTTTTGTCTGTGTGCCAACAGCTTCAGGCCTGTTTTCCCCTGGAAGATTGTGGAGATCTTCAGTCTTTGCTTGTGTTGCTACCGAGTTAAAAGAGAGAAGGTACAAATCATCGACCGTCTTTTTGATGTTTCCCGTTGAGTTTTTGATTTTAGGAAGATACAGGAGGAGCTGAAGCACGAGGGATTTAAAATGATAATTTATTCAAGTCAAGCAGGAAGTTTGATTGTGTAATAGGGAAAAGGCAGGATCAGTGAATCACACCTCTGTTTCTGCCATCCAAGGCGAAACCTAAAACATGTCTGACAGTGCAGGATCACGAATGTGTCCCAACACACAGTGAGCAGGAGAGAACTCCGGTCGGATCACTTTCATCTGCCGCTGCTCAGTTTCTCCCACTGGACAGGAAGTCGAAATCGACAGCGAACTCAGATGCATTGCACCACAATTAAAGTGGAATTGTGCTGTCTCGTTAACGCAAAGAGGGGCGTGTAGGGGCCGAAGAATCCGCTGCGTGAATCCGTTGAACTTTTCTGGCCACAGTGACTCACTGATTAATCACGAATGTAGTGAAAACCTGAACAAACGTTTGTCACAGCATCATCATAAAACGGCTCGTTATTTCTTTACTAATTTGTGGCCGAGTGACGGTGACACAGACACACAAAACTCTGTCGTACTCTGTCGTATAGTTGCACATGTTAATAACTGTGTCTAACATGGACGTTACACCACAACTAAATGCCAGTGCGGCATGTGTCGGACATTTCACACATCGTTTGTGTGTCGCACAAGAAAAGAAAATTAGACTCACAAAGACAGTAAGAAAAACGCAGAGAGAGAGAAAGATTGATATTACAAAATACATTAGGTGCACGTTATATGAATGGATTTATGGTCATGCAATGAGATAATAATGGGTGAGAATAAAATAGATGGTTAGCAGTTAAATCAAAGGGTGAACAAAGGAAGGGACAGATCCATAAACGGACGGATGAATGATGGGTAGATACATGAATAGATTGATCTGTGTCTGCGGCAAAGGATGGATGAACATGGATATGAACAGATCAAATCAAATAAAAGACAAACGAATGGTTGGTTAGGTTTGGATCAGACTGGGTTATCCACAAACTGCAGGACTGGTGGCTCCTTCTGGTTTTCTGACAGGATGCTGAGCTGCTAAGGTGCAGCGCCTCAAATGGGGCCGTTGATGTACCTTCACTTTCCTCAACAAGGTCGAATTCTGTCTTATAAATAAGTAAATACATAAATAGATGGACTCATTAAAAGGCCCATGGATGGACACACTGATGGATGGATGGATGCAGCAACAGGTTAAATGTGTAGTTAATCAAATATAGGTTGATGGATAAAGAAGCGTCTCTGGACGCACATTCAGTAGGATACAGGAGTCTACATTTGTCTTTGGACACTTTTCTATGTTGTCATTGTAAAAACATGTGGTCTTTGGCCTCAAACCATCGAAGACCTTTGTTAAGTTAGAATCAGAATTAGTTTGGAATCACACATTTGATATTTAGACTTGAACTCCTAAAGAACCGCATCTTTAGCCGTCTGCTCAGTCCTCAGCTTCAGATGGAGAGTTCGGTACAGTGGCTCATTTTTGGGATTGTTGGCTGTGATGTGTAGGAACCCCCAGACAAGTGTCAGAGCTTTGAATCTGGAAGGTCTGTCAACAGGACGAGTCGGTTCATGTGATCAGCTGTTTTCCCGAACCTTTACAAACCTCACATTTAAAACATATTTCTGTAGGTATTTTTTGCATGTAGTATTTCTTTCTGCATATACTTCTGTTGTTTTCTCTAACGGGCGTGGCTGTGCGAGGACTGTTAGTGTTTCGCTGTCACGTCGATCTCCAATATCACCAGAACAAGTCCCTAGATTTGACACTAGGCGTTTTTTGACAAGAGAGTCAAATTCTCGTTAAATGTAGCGACACAGTCGCATTTATAAATTTGATTGGATATACGTCGGTTTGCCGGGCGACCGCTCACATTTGAACAATGGAGTTTTTAAATTATGTAGGATTCATTAACCCTTTGGTCGTGTTGGAGACCCCTAAATCTGCTGCCTGGGGGATGAAAGACATGTTTAGTGAAGCTCCGTTTTCTGGCAGACTTCCTGGACAGTCACTGAAGTTTTCAAACTGATGATGTGATGTTGCGGCCCGATCTTGGAGCGGTTGTGCTGGTTTAGGTGTCTCAACCCTGTATTTGTTGCTCGCATAGGATTGGTGCTGAGACGCAGACACGGCGGGATTCCTGAACGGGCCAACACTACCCCTGTGGTCTCAGAGGTCACACTGTTCTCATTGCTGAGGCTTCAAAACATGTTGCTTTGTCCAGTCCCTTCTGCCAGGAGGCGTGTATGTGCCTTTGTCACTGCTTCTGGCATTTTTTGCAGTTTTTGTGTATATATAACGTCGTTCTCCTGCTCCTGGACTGTCCATTAGTAACGCCAAAGTCTAACTGTTGCATCAATATCATACGTCAAAGGACATAAAACATGGCACAATTTGACACAATATCTTATTTGAAAGTCATAGTGAGTTAAAAGGCACGAAATGAACACAAACAGGTGGAAAATGACACACATTGACTGTGGCTGCTCCACTTTTGGGGTCCTACATAAAAAGGGCGAGGGGCTTTTATAGTACCTGTGTGTGCTCAGGGGCTTTTTGTCCATAATCCTTTTCTAAGAGCACGCAGTAATTGTCCTGAGCTGCTTGTTGGAGGACAAAAAGCTTTTATGCACACACACACACGTAGTACACAAGCTTCCAGACATGCAGCCATAGGTTAAATGAAAAGATCAGGGCTGAAACGAGGCGACTGTAGAGTGAGTCAGACGGCAAAAATAAAGCCGGAGTGCAGATGTTGTTATTTTTTAAAGCTGGGAGAGCTCATTGTGGATGCAACATCAGCCCTATTATAAAGTTAATAAATCCTTCAACTTAATAGGAGCATCAATCATCCTCAGCACTGAAGCATTATGTGAAGAAGCTCCACTCTGAGGCTCAGGCCGAGCCTTCGAAGGTTCATTGGATTTTATTGGGTTCTCAGCCCCGAGTGTAAAGCTAATGGACTGTACAGGTTAGTCTGGTGATTACTGGAATATTTTAAAGAGTATTTCAGTGCCTGAGTTCAATAAAATTACATATTAATATCAATGATAAAAGAGATTAATGACCTGGGAGATGCAGACTGTACTGTAGCTTATTAGATCTAGAAAGCAGGGTACACACAATCCAGACAGGATCTTCAGTGCTCTGAGCTTCATTCTGACAGGACACGAAGCGAATATGAAGAAAGAAAACAAGCCCAGAGATCTGTAGGGTGGAACGATTATTGTCGGTAGTTTGCATCTCGCATGGTCCCTGGACAAAAAGCCAACAGCAAAGTTTCATTGGCATTTCAATTGTTACAGAAAATAAGCTCTGTGAGGAACCTCAGCCAATGGCAGGTAAAGGTTTCCACGTGTCAGTGTTTGGCGTGATGACGTTTAATGTTCCTCAGAATATTTACCGCATTAACCAACGAGAAATCATCAGGCCCACAAACAAGGGAGTGATTTCTGCATGTCAGGACTTTGAGGTGAAGTGCTGAGATGATGGAGGTGACTCGAGTCGAAAGTGTTTGAACATCAGTAAAAAATCTGAGCTCAGCGTTGAACGTTTATATTCCTTGTCTCTGCTTTTCAAAGACGTAGTTGCAAAGTGGAAAGGAAGATAATGATGCAAATTAAATGCAATTTGGAGCCTTTGAGCTCAAGCTGAGGCTGTCGCACAAACACACTGCATTCGCACAGTTAGCTGAAAGAGGCGGCAGCGATCGGTGTGCAAAGTCAACTTTATTCTGTTCCACATCCAGGACGTGTAGACCCTCAAAATAAACAGTATGATAACCTGTAGAATATAAAAACAATACAATACCGTGTGGGCTGCTATAAGCAGTGGAATGTCGAGAAGGGGCAGCGAGTTCAAAACATTCATCAGTGTCAATATTATTTACAGTTTAGTGAAAACGACGTGAAGTCAGCGGCTGAATAAGCATCGTCACATTCAGTCTTCACATTTTTACAAAGTTGTCAATGTCAAGGTTTGATCTTTTACGGCCCTTGTTTGTCTTCAAGCTGTTCGGTGCAAAGTTTGACCAAGTAACAGCAGCTGCTGTTTGGCCATTTGGGTCAATGTTCTAAAGCTGGAGAAATGTGAAGGTGGGTGAGAACAGAACTGTGTTATCTCCTGGTAAACTTCGTTAAAGGTTAGTGATTCACACACAGAAGTGATTTCTGTTGTTTAAGGACTGTGGGGCTTCGTCGCAGGAAACGCGCTTTGAGTCGCCACCAGGGGAACACAGAACAATTTTCAAATCAATCTCACAGAAGGTCCTGATTCATCACCAGCACGGTGAAATGAGCAGGAATAGAAGTCATTTTCCTCTAATACCCATCAGCTCTTTGTATAAAGGAGCATAAAAAGTGAACAATAGAGTAATTTTCACCCTCGATCTCTCCCACATTACACGAAAGATAAACTCCGTCCTCATCCGAACCGGCCGCTCTCTGCAGCAAAAGGTAATGAACTAATTAGGACGTGAGCTTGACCTGGGACCACGTTGGTTCTGTTGCTTTTATGGTCAAGCAAAAGAAAGAAAAAGCAAAAGTAGAAGATTTTCCTTTATTTTGTGCAGAGACGACACGTCTTCACGACCAGAGACCTGCAGAGCCACAACGATTTCCTCTTTGGAGATCATCTTTCTGTTAGAATCAGGAGGCGACGGTCATTACGCCCTGCTGATAAAAGCAGCGTGAAGAGTTTAATCATGTTGCATTGGTTCCCAGTGGAGAAAGTAAAAATACGGAAACTAACACGAACTGAACAAAAGAGACACTTGAGGCCGACAGGAACTGATGCGCCGAGATGAAATGAAAAGTGAAATTACTCACAAGCTGCATTAAAGGACACACAGGACACACTGAGTCACGGCTGGTGAGATTCAGCCCATTAGATGGTCGCGATGCCACACAGCAGCGTGGAAGATGACAACTTCACTTTGCTTTTAACTTCAACGCTATTTGGGAATGGTCGCACCGCCACAGCAACAGTACGACCAGAACAGACCAAAATGAACAGAAGCCAGTGCAGCCTTTATGAGAGCTGCCAAATAATGAAGCAGCCACAAAATGTCCGGGATAACATGCACAAAGTCATCTATACAAAGGTCTAAACACCGTCCATTGTTCCTTTTCTCCGAGAATGTCCACACCGATTCACTGGAGCAGGTTATCACTAACCTCAAATCCACGACTGGAGCCAGAGCTCGGCTCATTCTTCCCGTCTCCACGTAAGACGCTTGTTTTGTTTTTGTGTCGGAAAATGACCCAGAACAAACTACAACAGCGGATGAATTGACCTTCGGCAAACAGTTGGGAGGCTCTGCATTGTGTCTGTTGTGTAGTGTTTGCACAGTGTCTCCGTGTTTTGTCCATCTTGTGTGTTTGGCCTTTGTAGCTTGTCCCCAGCTGGTGCATTAGCACGACAGTGACGATGAGATCCTCAATAAACTCTAATAACAGCCCAGGCATCGCTTTACTGTGCATTTCAGCAATGACTCTTCTGAATTATCTCCCTGTGCAACTTAAACATGGAACCTACAGCAGAATATGAAGGTGTTGGCAGGAGTTGGAAACGCGTATTAATAAAATGTTGCTAGACCACAAACATATTTGTTCATTAAAACAACGCTGCACTTGAACACAATGTGCCTGCGTCACACATGCTAAGTCAGGGGCTGGGCGTCCTTGGTCCTTGAGCGTCCCGGCAGTACTCACCGAGGATCCTCGGAATCACGTATAGTCACTGAAGCAGAAGCTGGAAGACACCGGTTCACTCCAATTTAAATTTATTTTGCACCGATTTCCAACAAACTCATCTCAAGACACTTTACATAATAATGTCAAGACTATACAAACATTTAAAGAAATCCACCTCATCTATGTTGGTATCAGCCACCTTCCAACTGGCTGAACACACTGGATGCAGGCGTTCTGGGGTGGACCAGGGCTTAAAGAAAGCGCAATAATCTTGATCAATAATCCTTAAACAGCAACTGTACGTAATGCTGAGAATGTCCAGCTTTGGCTCCACGATGATCAGCATGAGTGGAACAGTAAAGAGGAAGTGACCCAGTTTGACCAATGATATTTGAGCTGATTCATTTGTAATTGGCATGAAACAGAATATAGAGCTGATAATTATTACTGCTGCAGCATTAATTTTAGGTTAGCTTTCATTTTGAGGAACATTTTCTTCAAACGACTCCTTAAACACGGGTGATAAGAGTGAATATCAGAGAATTGTCAGTCCACAGCTTTCCCATAAAAATGTGGAGATCAAAGCATCATGCGCTGAGCAGGACGTGAGGATCTTACGTTGCTGCAGCTGGGGAACATTGCAGCCGATGCACATCAGCCGTGGAAACGCTGAAGGCTACGCGGTGTGTCGATGCAGAGGCTCTGACAGCGCATCAGAGAACTGGTTAACCCCAGACTTCCTGATGGCTCATTGAAAGATGTTCCGCTAACTCCCAACAAATGCCCTTAATGGAGAAATGGGACAACGACCCATCTGTCGGATGCCAGACAATGAATGTCGCCGCTGGCACAGACCTTCATGATGAGGAACTCAAATGAGAAGGTTTGCGTTGGCCCCTGAGAACCTGACAGGATGTTTGCTGCTTCAGAGGAAGCGTTTCACGAGACAACAGGCTTCAAGGCTGATGCACATGTTACCGACCAGACTAAAGTGTCTCACGTCGGCAAAACTCTCTACCCACAAATGGCTGTGGTGAAGAAGGAGGAGCGGGAGTCTGTCAGCAAAGAAATCACCTCGACTTTTTTAGTTCTTCGTTTCAACTTCATACTTCAACCACAATTCCAAGCGTGAGTCTAAAGCGTGAACATGCATTCCTGTCCAGCAGGAACGTGCGCTGCCTTGCAGTACATTCCATTCCTGGCCAGCTCTCGGTGTTTGCAGTGGCTCCTCTGCAGCGTGCCGCTCTCCTCTTGCCTCCTAATTGCAGCTGTTGGCAGTTTGCCTGTTTCCTTGCACGTCCATATGCCGGTCGACTGTGGACCGTATGGTTCTGCCCAGCCTGCGTCCGGTCTGCTTCCTGCTCCGCTTCCGCCACACACAGGCACTTAGTTACTTTGGCATAGTTGTGTTAATATGCGTTTCTGTTCATGATCAGAGAGAGTGCAGGTCGGCTGTTTCATCACGTTAAAGCTTCAGCATCATTTTCATTGAAACACCATCGAGGCCTGTAACTGCAGTGTTGCTATGGGGATGTACAGGAATAGGGTCTGCAGTGAGAGAGCGACAGAAACTCTGTGAATCCCACGTCCAATTAAACCACGAAGCAAGTGTCACCACTGTTTGAAGCTGCCGCGGAAGAAACAATATGGCGGGTCAAAAATCCCCGGGAACAAAACAAAGAAGCTGCTAGTGCCGTTGTCTCTCCTCAGTCTGACGACACAGTTTGAGTTATAAAAATGTATTCAAAGGACAGTAAAGGCTTGTTTCATGTCGATGAAGCTGATGTATAACCATGTTAATATGGTTTATGTTACATTTTGAGGGATGTTCTGTGTTTGTAGCCCAGTGTAAAGAGAACAGTTGTTTTAATGTACTTAAAGTTTCAAGTGTTTTTTCCATTTCTAAATGAAATTATTAATTAAATTGATGAATCGGCCGTTATCAGATTGTGGCCCAGCAGTTTCAGTGTGAGTGAGTCAGTAAAACTTCTTTAAGCCTCTCGTGTGGACTCCATTTCATTTCTTGTCCTCAGCCCGTCCGTCCTCTGTGTTACCTGCTGATCTTTCCTCTCAGGCGTCCTCACTTTCACTCCACGGCGGCGCGGCGTGCGGCTGCCGCTTCATTTCTAAAATTGAATTCACAGCTCAGCACTGAGGTGACTAATCTGTTGTTGAAATGGGGCCTAGACTGCATTAGAAGTAGATGTTAGTCACTCCTGGGCTGCGAGCCCGGCTCTGCTAAAGTTAAAAGACGGGAAAAGTTTGAGAGTTCCAGGGTAAATCCAGACACACGGGAGAATCGTTTACTGTCAATCGCTGCTCCTTTTTCAGCCATTTCTGAGACTGTTGTGCTGAAAAATGATCTTTTTACCAGACATCAGTGAAATGGGGGCACACGCTGATGCAAGTGGGAGCCAAACAGCCGCCCCTGCCTGGGCGCGGGCCCAAAACCCCTCAACTTCCATCTCCGGTTTGATAAGAGTCTCTCGAGCACTTTGCTCAGCCCATTAACTGTGGATTGATGAGAGCTCCCAACTTCCAGTTTTTTGATCACAGCTGGCCAGAGACCAGTAACACGATCTAATTGAGGCTCTTGTTGTTGCACAAACCTCCGTCTGCCCAGAGCCAGTCTGTCACCGTTTCTTCTCGTCACATTTGATTTTCTTTCACGCGCACATTAAAACAGGGTCGACAAAAATGTCTGTGCGGATTGCCACTTGAATAAAAGTGTCTCCAGCTTCAGCACAATGTAAATTACGAGATGATGTAAATGATGAAAATCATGTAGAAGAATTGATTTCATGAATGCAGACACAGTCAGCGGACTATTAAAAATGAAACAAACCCAAATGAAATCGTTAATTCCAAGGAGAATTAATCCATCAGGAGTTTACCTGTTTGTTTCTCTCTACTTTCACTTTTTTTGTTCTCTTAGTTCTCTTTCTCATTTCCTCCCACTAATTGATGTTTACAGAGCAAGTTAATTACGTCTCCGCTGAGATGTCACTGTAATTGTGCAAATTGCTGTTTGTCAGTGTGATGACACTGCATTTATTCCCGTTAACGTACAGTATGTACCGGGGAATAATTCACCCTCTGTTCTGTCTCCAGGGGGAACACCTGCAAATCAACTTCTCTGTCAGAAGGATTGAAAAAATACGCCCATAGTTAACACTGTGTTTATGCTTTTCATTTTCTACCACATGTGACAGATCAACTTAGAGATACGTATTACATATTTGTATGCGATGGTTCAACAAGTTCACCCGACAATTATTGGAAGAAACATGCCTGATGCAGCAGAAACACTCAGTGTCTGATACCGTTGTGTCTCACAAAAAAACCCAACAAACTCTGGTCCCTGCACTTTGGAATCATGCTGCCCTGAAGCCGACGGTTCCTGCACAAAGGTGCACAACAGTCGCGTTGGGACTTTGTCATTTTGCTCTGGTCGTGGTCTGGTTTCCTCTCACACGTGGTCGGGTGCCAGTTGGTTGAACAGATGTGGGCTGGGAAAACCGAAGTAAACACAGAAAGCAAAGGTGCAGCGGTGAATTTGAGCATAGATAACGGCACTTATAACCGGGCAGATTATGCGAGTAATAAAACAAGCAAAAAGTTGCTGCAGATGCTAAATGCACAAAAACCACGTCCAAAAACATGATGAGCATGAGCTGCAGATCCAGAAACTGCTGCTTTTGGCCGGATCGATGTTGGCCTCAGTAAACAACATCGTGATCATAACTTAGATTTTTTTTCAGCTATCAACCAATTCACTTCTTACAAGTTTTTATTAACTCCGAGGTCATCGCAGGATGAAAACACTCTTTGCTCATTGTTTTTGAGTGACGCTAACATATTCAACCAGTGGGAGGCAGTAATTCACAAAAGTAGCTTCTGCTGGGAAGAATATAATAATATAAATATAAAACCAGTGGAACTGACTAATGTCCTTTTCTTAATCTTTGAAAATCTTTTGCTAAGGACAAATGGAAGATGCACATAAATTCTTGTTCTGGTGCGACTGATGGAACGAATGGGAGGGTGGGGCTCTATCTACCTCAGCACTGTAGCATATAATATGATATTGCAACAACTACACAGTTTTTAAGGCAACGAGTTTGCCTGGTTTTAAGTAAATTTAACAGCTGCTCAACTGACAACAACTCAGACATTCACAGTTGTAGGAAATGTCAGTTGGAAGACGGCACACAGTGCAATCAACCTGAAAAGACAGTTTGACATAATAATTGTGAGCACTCCGTACTGAGTTGTGAGCACAGCATAAGCAGGTTTAAGTACTGCACACTCGTTTAATTGTGTAAACTGTAAGTGAACTACACCTCAGCCCATCGTTTGTAAGTGGAAACACATTTCCTGTTCCAGTTCACTTGTGTCACGGCGCTGGCCGTACGTTATGCATGTTGTTCTTTTTCAGTTGTGGTTTGGGTGAGTGTTTTCGTGTAAGAGTGAGCGCTCTTTGTTTGTGTAAATCTGTGTGTGTGAGATATAGGTGCCCTCTGTGATTGGCTGGATTGGGGGGCAGTGCCAGGAGCTGATTGGCCCATCTCTAACTTCCTGAAGTTTTAAAAGTCTGGCTCCCACCAGCCATGGGGGCTTCAGTGCCTGTTTTCAATTCAATTCAATTTAATTTAACTTTATTTAAATAGCACCAATTTACAACAAATTCATCTCAAGGCACTTTGCATAATAAATACATGTAGAGAAAACCCAACAAATCCCCCTTGAGCAGCTATAGGCAACAGTGGAGAGGAAAAACTCCCTTTAACGGAAGAAACCTCCAGCAGAACCAGGCTCAGGGTGGGCGGCCATCTGCCTTGACCGGTTGGGCTGAGTGGAAAACATTGGGCAGGTTAGTAGGACCAGTAGCTCCAAAGCCGGGGACACCTGAAGACAGGGACAGAGAGGGAGAAAGACGACTACGGGACAAAGAAGATACAGAGTTAATGTCCTACAGTGGGGACATTTTCTATCCTCGGTCTCCAAACTCTTTTTATTTTTATGTAATGTAATATATTCTGTAATTAGTATTGCTCAGCACCATCTTTGTCTTGTAAATATTCCCTGTATATAACGAGGGTGAACTGCCATTTTCTCGTTAGGGTTAGTTAATGTCTTTTTGTTGGTTTTATTTTCTTTATTTGTTGTTCTGGCCGTGGTTCACCCTGAGTTTTAATACTTCGCTTTTTGTATCACTAGAATAAATTGCGTTTTGCCTGTTTGCTGCGGTCACTATGGTTAAGCCTAAACAGGTGGCCATAAGAGGCTGCAAGTGGCCCAGTCGGCCCTCAGTAGTCCGGTGGCCGTGGAAGCAAAGGCAGTACACTGATCAGAATTTACAGTGAAGGTAGGTCCACATCTAATTGTGTTTTCAAACCTGTTTTACTTTAGTCCAACTGGGGTTGGTTTTCCCACCTGTTCACTTGGATTTTTCTCTATGTATAAAAGGAAGCAAGACAACAGGAAACAAGGACTAAGCCCTTTGTCCCTTTTCAGCCCTCAGTCCGTGTGTGTGTGTGTGTGTGTGTGTGTGTGTGTGTGTGTGTGGAGGAATAATTTGAGCAGCACGCCGCCTGGTCGAGCGCCGTTTGGCCGGCATCCTCACAACAGTTTGTTGTGCATTGCAGAGCCAGAGATTTAGGATGAGACGGCAGCTTTTTGGTGCTGCTCCAGACCAGCTGGTGCACAGGATCAAGCTGCTAATGGCAAATTATCGTCCTATTAATCAGTGCGAGCGCCGGGCCTGTCGGGCTCATCAACTTCGACTTTGTTTTTGTTCTGCTCTTTGGTCTCATGTATTGTCAGCTCCTTTGGACCCTTGAAAGACCACCCGTCTTTGTCTTTTGTTTGGCCCGGGCTCACTCTGCAGCCTTGTCTGATCGTTTGGACATGTACTGACTGTCCTTTCGTAGCGTTCAGGTTTTGGTCCCATTCAGACTGCGACACGGGCACTTCGCTGAGGGACATTTTGTCTCATTTCATGTTCGTCCTGTTAGTTGTCCCAGCACTTCAAGCTTCACATTTGCGTGCAGCCTTCACGTTAACTGTTCCCTGACCACCTGACATCATCTTCAGCAGGCATAGGACTTGCTTATTCCCTGTGTTGAGCTGAAATGAACCCTGCACACTGCCAGGCTCCCTGTGCTCCATGGCAGTGCCTTGTCAACAGCCCGGACTGTAAAAAAAGATCTCTGTTGCCTCTGGTCACCCCACTCAGATCCCAGCTCCTCCAAGTGCTTTTATCAGCCGGTCTGTAACTCAGGAAACAGCTCACTGTGAATTATTGTGAATTAACACACCGCGTAAAAATAAATGGATTAACAGACAAATTTCATCCGTCTAAACTACTCTGACAATTGGCCTCAGTTCATTGTGCTGCCAATAAAATCCAGTGAATTGGTCGAGAGACAGATTGCAGCCTGAGGCCTGAATCTGTCTGTTGTGCAGAGGAGAGGTCTGAGGCTTTGTGTTTAAGAACTGAATCTGAAGAGAGTGTTTCCCATTGATTAAAGGGATTTGCTTATCTAGAAACCAATACAACAGATGTAAATGTTACAGTGAACGTCACTTTATTCATACAAACGTCTGTATTTTCAACCAGAATGGACATTTTAAGTCTGCATGAGGATTTGTGTCTCTTAATCGTTTTCATCCACACAAAACTTAGTTTATATTAATATTTTTTACGTTACATGACGGTGTCTGCTGGTCCCATAACGACACAACGTAACAGAAACAAAAGCTGGCAGAGAAAGCTTTGAAACTCAAATCCCCCTCAAACCGCTCAACTAAATGCTGATGACAAAACTCTTGACCAAGATTTTTGCTTTTTCCACCGGTGATCCATCTACTGAATACAGAGTGTGGTTCGGTTCCTGGTCCCTTCTTGCAGAGGACACTGAATCCCAGGTTCCCCCTAGTGGCACAGCCCCCAACACTGGGGTGTATATGGGTGAATAAATTGTAAACTGCTTAGAATAAAAGGGGATTAAGTGCCTCACAGAGTCCGAAACGTGGCGGACGAGAAGTTTAAATAAGCCAAACCTGAGTCTCATCACACGCTGACACGCACCAGGACGAGTTTACGTCATCGCGGTACATAACTATAAAAAATCTTTACAACTGTGTCGTCCCTTCAGATAAAAGTCCTGCAGGTCCATGATTCTCCTGTGAGATGAACCACCCCCCACAAAACCAGAGAGCGGTGAAAAACAGCAACACCAACCCATCAGCGTCCGGTAGCATTAATACATGTCTTTATCAGTCCGGGGCTTCAAGGTTACACCGGAAAATACGGCAAATAAAGCTGGTTCACAAGGAGGCAAATACTGTTTCTGTGATTTTATGTGTTTGTGCTTTTGTTTGACACTGACACTGACAACGTCAGGAGCTGTTGCTGAAAGAGTTTGATCTGCTTCCATCTGGTCTTAGCTTCAGGATGCCTGCTACAGCAGGATCCGATCTTTGGGGGTTGGTGTTAATCTCTTCGCTCTTGCACAGTTGATTGTGTTTATTCACCTGGCTGCAAATTCCCCCGTCTTGACTGATTGATTGTAAGGAAACGTCTCTTTGTCTTGAGCTTCTTAGACTTTGTTCTGGTTGCGAAATAATATGAATGCGGGAGGAGACGGGAAACGAGCCTTCTGGAGCTGCCAGTCAGTGGCAGGCAGGTGTCCGAGAGCTTCACCTCTCAGAAGTGATGCTGCTTTTAAATCATTAACTGTCTCAGTCAAAGAGATTAATGTTGGAATTCACTTATGACTAAAGCCGTGGGATTCAAATCATCCTCGAGCACTGAGCCTGAGAGAAGGAGTCAAAAAATGAAGCAGAATTCACAACTAGATTCTGGCTTTGATTTGTGTCCAGGACTTTGTTGGATTTGTAATAAAAACACGGTCCAAAGTGTTGACTCAGTGTCTTCCTTAATAAGTGCAGGCATTACTTTTTATAGTGGGGGGACACCCTGCCAAGTCCGACTGGTGTCCTCCTGATCCCATCCTGCCAGACGCTCGTTACAAACACTTGGAATCAGACGTGGCTTTTCTACATTGTTATCGAGGCTGAGCTGCAGAAGAGACGATCACGCTTTCGAACGTTTACCTGCTTCGTTCCCCCCTTTTCTTTTGTTGTCGTGCCAAACCTCAGCAGGGGTTTTTGGTTTGGCGCGTTTTTCAGGGACTGTGCCTTGTGACAGATTTTGCCTAACAGCTAATCTGCAGACGGACACCGATGTGACCAACGCGTGGAGTTTGGAAAAGGCCGTTTGTATGAAGGAAATTGAATCCCAGATCTGCGTGTGGCAGCGCCGAGCCTGGATTGGAAACGAGCCCTCGCACACACACGCCTCGGTCTCTGTGCAAACATGCAGACTTTCCTCATTTCATTGTCGCCCGCTGCTCACACACACCCCCCCTGCACAGTTGAATGTATTACACTAATGACTCTTCACCTGCCACATTACGTGCAGCCTGTTAACCCGTCCTACGACACAAACGCAGCCCCACAGGGACGATCGGCCGGATGTGGACATCCACAGACACACAGACCTGTCAGCTTGTGTCTGCCCTCTAGTGAAGGAAGGTTCAAATGCACAAAGGCCGCAACAATTAAAAGTGTCCACCCGGGAAATATCTCCTGTCAGACTGTTACGTTAGAGATTCTTTAATGATAAAACAGCCTCTTGAAACCTTTGTTAATAAGTTGCAGGCACTTTCATCTCAGTGGGAGTCCGTTTTATAGAGTGGATCTTGATGCGTCAGATGTTCCAGATGTTGTGCAGAGCTTCAGAATCTCAAAAAGTTATTCTCAGTCATGGAGTGTAACAAGCAAATCCATTATTTTCATCCCATTTCATCACAGGAACACTTTTGTAGTACAACAGCTAAAGTACACTCAGTATTCAACGCACGAGTTGTCAGCTGGTCTCCTAGCAACAGCTGCACTCATCTGTCAGTCAACTGTTGCCACAGTAACGTCCACTCAGGCTTTTGAGGGTTTTCCAAAAAACAGTTTGATGGTTTTTGGAGAAAACAGCAGTTAAGGCAGATGTACTTGTAGAGTGTTTGTAGCTTCACACGATGCAACAATAAAAGGAGAGAATCGTTTTTCAGTTTAACTTTTCATTTCATCTCCGTCAGGTTAAACCCTCGTATCTCCACTTTGGAGGACTTTTGACACTTTTAGATCAGGGGACGGATTACAAGCTGCTGGAAAAGGCTGAAAAACTTTTCAGATGAAAAAGGGTTTTGAACAAAGCTGCTTTTCATAAATGTTGAAATTTGAACAATCGCAGATTGACACTGACATTTTATTGAGCTCTTCTCATGCTGAGAGCAAAATGTGAAGCTGCAAAGTGACTCCAGCTGTCAGATAAATGAAGCGAAATGAAAAGGAAACTTCAAATGGAAACAATATTTCCTTTTGAAGTTAAGGAGGACCGCACATATTAAACATTATTGCTTCTGATTTGCGTGTAGGAATGTGGAACGCAGCAGTCGGTGTTTGTCTCCGAGCAGACACATCCTGAATTGGAAATGTCCAAATTTAGTCGTGCTCTGCATATTCATGTCGTGCACGGTGGAAAATCATGATCCATGTGGGTGAGAACAAACTGACAAACTCTCAGCAAAAGAAACACAAAGGCTGTTGTGACAGGCGCTGTTGTCTTCATGCAAATCACGTCTCATTTAAGCAGGAAGTTGTAAATGTTGATCGATGGCTGAGCAGCAGCGTCAGATTTGAATCACTGGAACACGTGAAGCTGTTGGAGTTTTTGTGCATGTGTGTGTTCGTGCCCCTGTGTAAATATGATTAGTCAGTTGTGAATTAATACCTCGACTCTAACAGCTGGAGAGCGCGGCCGCGTCGACTCAAACGGACGAGTCATACACCTCGTCTGTGGCCTGGACGTCTGCGCTGAAATCCATGCTGCCGATCCTTGGAGCTCACGTTGTTGTCAGTCTAATTTGTATTAGCAAAACTTTTTTCCACATTTATGCCTCACAGTGTTTAATACTGGAACAATCAATACTGAAATGTTCTTTTTATATCCTGCTACTTTGAAAACTTACATTTTTCTGAGCATATTATTAGATATTCATTTGAACTTTAGGAAATGTAAAAATACATGAACGTGTCTGTTGGTTGGATATTATTGGGTTACTCCCTTCAGCCCCAACATTAAAAGCACCCCACCCTGATGAGGTGAAGGTCGAGGCACGAACTCCACGAGACAGAGGTCAGTGAGACAGCAGCACGTCCTTTAACTCCTTAAGCGGTGAGGCGCCTTTTCCGTCCCGCAGACGATCGATCAGTTTAATCTCGGCCTCAGCGTCTCAGACCCCCCAGGTTAGCTAATTTACAGTGAATGTGTGTGTGTTTAGATCGTTTGTCAGCTCCACAAACAGGAACTAACGCTAAAACTTACACTGTGGAAAGGTCGTCTTCTGTGGGTCTTTGTTGGTGCTTGATGGTTTTAAGGAACAAATGAATCTGCACATTTGCTCTGCTGCAATCAGAGTTGGATGTTTATGACGGAAAGTTCCGCTGTGACTGGACTGAGCCAAATCAGCCACGTCTTCCCTGCTAATACAAAACAGTGAAAGTGCAATAACCACCATTTCTGTGCAGATCATTTAAAATCTGTCCGAAACAATAGAAAAAGATCTAGCTTTTAATGCGCATTGGAGCATCAGATGCACTCCTTGCTCTCTGGACACCATCTCGGGGCCTCTCCTCACTTTCTAAGACACCCCCAGAGCTCTCCAACATTTTGGTGGGCAGAGGAGTGGTGATAAATTGCTCCTACACCTGCTCCTAAAAGCAGGACTGAAATCCTCCCAGTTTATGGCCCGTTAGGAGTGATGTGCTTTTACTCTGAGATGCTCAGTGAATTCAGTGCCTGGGGAATTTGAAGCCCAAGGCGAAATCTTAAATCGTGGCAAAGCCAATCGTCCCGCTGAAAGACGCCAGTGCCATCAGGGACTGAGGGGTGTACTTGGTGTGTTTAGGGAAGGTGCTACAAGTCAACGTGACTGAAGGTTTCGCAGCAGAAGGTTGCCCAAAGAATCCCACTGCATCCACCAGCTTCGCTTCTTCTCACTGTGGATCCCGGTGTCATTCCGTACCCAGCTAAATGTTGCACAAACACCTCACCTTCCACATGACGCCCAAGAAACTGTGATTCCTCAGAAAAGGCCACTTACTTTCATTGACACCCACGTGGGCCTTGTAAGAACTTTTAGGGGTGGACAGGGGTCAGCTTGGGCGGGTAATGGGACACAGACACCTTCCGGCCGCTACAGTAGCTCTGCGGCGCCATCAGACCAGATAGGTTGCCCGTTAGTGGCGTCTTGACCCCGGAACGTAACACCCGTTGTTTGGTGATCTCTGACCCGTCCGTTCAGAATGGAACAAAACATCAAGCTTCACTTTCTCTCTATTACAGCTCATAGCTGAACTAAGAACCTCCACACGCTACGTTTTTCCTTGTTCTGATTATTTGTCGAGTCCTTCTTCTTTCCACAGAGTTG
This sequence comes from Channa striata, assembly GCA_033026295.1. Taxonomy (NCBI): domain Eukaryota; kingdom Metazoa; phylum Chordata; class Actinopteri; order Anabantiformes; family Channidae; genus Channa; species Channa striata. The sequence continues at coordinate 23,370,263 of CM065181.1, forward strand.
CGTTACTGTATGTGTGACAGAGTGGGAACAGGAGCTGACAGGAATCAGCTGGGGGTTAAATAGTTCCCCCTCTCATCTGTCACCCTCTCTCAGCCTCAGCTCCTCTCGGGACCATGACCACCAACGATGAATGGAGTTTGTCTCGTTTTGCCTCGGCTGTCACAGCATTCACATCGCGCTCAGCAGACTGCACAACTGCAGGCCTCATCTCTGCGCTGCATAATTCACACGCTCATGTGAACGGCGGTACAACAATGCCATTGTCGTTCTCCACTGGGGACCTGTCTTGGAACAAATACAGGATTACATCACACGTCTCAGGGCAAAGACAGCTTTACGTAACGTGATGAAATCAACCAGCAGGTCATCGTTTGATAAGACGCCCGCTGACTGACCCCGTGTTTGACTGATTCCCTCTTTGATTAATGTAATGATTTATCATTTGACAGGATGATTAGATCAGCGGCTCCTCAAGCAGGTCCAGGGGCTGCTAAGGGCCCTCCAGAGGCTTCCAGGAGTTCACGCACTAAATGAGAAAAAGTTTAATTTCACTTTAATTAAATTAACTTTAGTAATCGTAGGTGTCATGGTCTGCAGCTACACCGTGTAAAACGTTGGTTCAGACTAAACTGCATTTCTGCTGCAGTGGGGACCAGTTTAAACAGCAGCAAATAACTTCTGCAGGGAGCCACTTATCAGACCGACAAACTAAAGGATGTTTTCCTGTGTGGCAATAACGCTAAAGTCAAGGCCGAGCGTTCTGCTGCCGGCGCTGTGAGCGCGGACCCTCCTTAGAGAGCGATTGTACCTTTTGTTGGTTTGTTCCTATGACGGTCGCAGCAGCACAAGCGAATGGGAGCCTCACTTTGTGAGCGTTAGTAAGGCAGAATTCAGAGCAAAACAAGATGCTTCAATCATGTCTCTTCAAAATTCTGCATGTCTGAAACTGTGTTTTTATATTTGCAAAGAATGAGACCAATTCCCGTATAAAGTTTTTTCCTTAACCTCTTCGAACAGTCAGAGACGGCCAAACGTGACGTGAAATGCTCATCAAACTTTGACGCAGTGGCTATTTGACATCCTGTGTGGATGGATTTCCAGTGTCGTGCACCAGCCTGACTCCCAAAAGTTGCATATTGTAATTCAGGCAACAAAACAATGTTGCTTAAGGTCAGAGATGGTTTAGTTTGAAAGCAGGTGTCTCCCTTTAACCATTAAAAAAACCCTTAAACACGCAGTATTCAAACAAACAGAATGATGCAATGTGGTATTTTAGCAGAAATAAAGATGCCCCCCCACACCGCAGAGCCCCCCGCAGTCATTTTGTTGCAGCTCAATGTGAGGGAGCCACTTCCTCTTTGGGCCGGGGTATTAAACCAGGTTTATTCTGGCTCAGGATGAGTAAAATGCTGCCGTGAACCTTGTCAGAACCGTATGTCTGAGTCCCCACGCTGGACGAGTCCAGGCGAGTCCTAAAATCCTCTGATAAAAATGCAGCTCACATAAACACGCTCCCCCCAACACATCTCCCTGTCTCTGTTCCTGCTCCTTTCTCTCCCCACATCGGAACAGAGAGACGCTCACATGCAGAACGGAAACATCCATAATAGAAATAGTTAAAACAAAAACACGTCTCACCTGCACGTTTGACTGACAGCTGATGTCTGGAACGTGCACTTCCAGTGGCGAGGGAGCCCTGGCAACAAAAGACGGAGACGGCATTAAAGGAAGACAGCGGGTCAGACTCCGGCGCTGAAAGCAAAATGTAGGTTGTTGTCTGTGAAGGATGATTGCACACACCAGAAATTTACTGCCATAAATAAAATGCCTGTTATTTTTCCTTTCACCTTGTAAGCGCTTGTGTAAACACGGTGTTTTTTCGTGATTAGTTGACTGAGCGGCGCTGAGGGACGTGAACTCCAGACACAAAATAACCAACAGCTGATTTATGGAGATGCACTACACGAGCAGAGGTCCAATTACTTTGAAAGCGGAAACACCTGCACAGGTGAGACTTACTCCAATAAATAGGTAACGTTCATGTCAGTGTAAGTAATTCAAACCTCAGTCTTAAGGTCAAATGACTAAAGGCAAAAGTATTTTAAACATCTCTCAGCTAGACGGTTAGTGCCATTATGAAATGTAAGTCACTGGATGGATTGTGCGCATGTGTGAAGCGCTACATTTATTGCCCGAAAGAAAATTGCATGGAGACAGTTGGAATGGACTGCACACACTTTTACATCATGTCACTATCCTGTCGCACAACCCACAAACGCCTGTGTTGAAAGAGGAGGCCCCGGCCAGGAGGCGTGTCACACAATGACTCTTGACCTGGGTATTGCAGGAGTACCGGGTGCTCAGGGCGTGTCCCGTACACGGCGATCTCACCCAACCACCCATCCCGACCCACCACGTGCAGAAATGTGCACGTTCAAGCACACGCCCTGCTCATGTTAACTTGAGCTGCTAGCTTTCAGCGTCACTAGCGCATTTAGCTCATTTTCAACTAGCACGTTCCCCACGGAGCCTTTTTGCACGTCGGTTGTATGGAAACATCGTGTTTAGGAGACACGACGAGGATGCTAAAACATGCTGGGAATAATGCATGAAGCCGTCCCTCGTTCTTCCCTTTCTGATCAAAACTGCGTTTGTCGCATGAGCGAGTCTCAGACGGAACTGTTCATCAGGGAGTAGATCGATCCTCAGTCATGCAGATCTCAGTCACCTCGGTGATAAGTGTGTTTGTGTCTCCACTTAATTGCTTGTTCTGCTGTGTGAATCCGTCTCCGCGGCGCTGAAACGCCGATCTCTCACATTACATTAACTATCGCCACTGTTTTCATTGTAATTATCGTTTCCGTACAACTATTTATCATGTCACTATTAAATGAAGCAGATTTTTGTTTTATTTTCTTAACATTTAAAGGAGCAGCTCATCGATTTTAAATGTCAGAGTGGATGAAAATACGCCTTTAAACCCAGAGGTGTGACGACTGAGGCGCACAGTGCAGGTCCGGCCTTTTTGGATCTCGTCCACACGCGGGTCTAAAAATCTGGGTATTTCAGCTTCTGCTGCATCAGTTTTGAACATATTAAGTTATGACTTGCAGGTCCTCCAACTCTGCAAATCACTGGGGAGCCTTTTACTGTAATTACAAAGCCATTACCACTGATCAAATAACAGTCAATTCATGGACACGGAGGACAGCACAAGGTAAAAGCATTGTTTTCCACCACAATGTCAAAATGAAGCTCACAGTAGATTTATTGTCCTGTCCGTCGTGGTCATGAAGGCATCAGCGTGGCCTGCTCCTTTTTAATCCGTCCCCGCTAGCATCATGCAGCAATCAGCACATTATGAGGCAAACCCTGCATGTGATGCTTTTACTACCAAATGACCTACATTATTGGCCCCCTGCCCTTTTATCTCATATTAAATTGAATTTCGCAGGCCAAGTGTAATTGTTATTTCACGAGCACACATTTGCATTTCACTGCAGCTGTTTAGTAGAAGCTGCTATCAAGATCTTCTGTGTAATCCCGGACACTTTAACAATGTGGGATTTATGTTTACAGGGGCCGGATGAAACCGCAGGGACGGGCTGGAGCCATTTTTAATGTTTTCTTGCAGTTTTAAAACCCCAGAGAGCCGCAGGTTTCTGACGACTGAGATTATGAGCTGAAACCGCCAAGGACTGATTGATGAGTGCGTAATTGAATCTACGTCTGATCTTCACATTTTCAGGAGTTGGGCCGTGTATCGAAAAAACCACAATCAGCTGAATCCTCCCCGTGAAACAAAACCTGGACATTACCGCCTTCCTGGTGGTGGATTTATTGAGGGACTGTGACAGATCTTTACTTCTCTGAGCTCACGAAGGCGACTCACACAACTTTCTCATCATTTTCATCCACTCTGATCTTCTCTCAGCTGAGACGTGACAACACTGTTCGAAAACCCACCATCTACTCGACAAATGTTGCAAAGGATGACCGTCGTCCTTACAGGCTCGTGACCACGAACGTTAACGGACAATCTTTGACCAGAAACCTGTCATATTACGTACTCAGATCATCTGGAATGGCTGTGAACTGCTCAACCTTGCAATTTTGTCCAACCTTTCTGCCAATGTGACCTACACTCTGAAAAGTCCCTCACACTCCCGACGAGCGCACAAAGACATTTCCACTAGTGACAAGAAGAGAAGAAATATCCCGATGCTGTAGATAACTGTTGAACAGACGTATCACCAGGACAAATCTACTGTAACTATTGTAATAACCAAGCTGAGTTTGAACAAATGATGTTTGACAGTAACTAGTGGAGGATAAATACTGTCACTTACAACCTTGAAATCATAATGAAGCCGAGTTAAACGCAGGTAGTTAACTCAGCTTTGAGCTTTGTTGTGGTTTCAAGTTTTCGGGTTTTAATCGCCGACTGGCTGCTTGAACAGTGTCTGTTTGTCTCTGAATACAGAGGAACAACATATGTAAGCAGACGACTTCAGAGGATCAGGATCATTTAAGAGCGCCGCACTTTTGTTCTGTCACAACCAATTTCGCAGCGACGCGTAACGAGAATCAGCACTTGTCTTTCATTCAGGCTCACCGTCAGCCTCCCGTTGCGTTCGCATTAGAGCCCCCTGCGCCTCCGCTTCGTGTTGCAGCCGTGGGCGAACGGCCTCTGTGTGTGTTTGTGATGTTTCAGCTTTGTCACATGTGATCAGCGTCTAGTGCGTTTTACAGCTAATGTCAAACGTCACCTGTGTTTATTCAGCAGCGAAGCTGAAATGTGCGTGACTGAGCTGAGTCCACGTTAAAGTGCAGGTAAGTTAAAAAGTGAAAAACAGAATTAAAGCCAGAAAGAAACAATTACTTTAAAATTTAAAATTGTCGACATGTTTAACATTTAATTTGCAGCCTAATCAGCGCTCATCACAACGAGAAGCAGCGGGGCAGACATCCTCAAAACGTTCTTCTCTAATGATTGTGACTTGTTTGTGAGCGATTATTGTGCAGGAAGCGCGATGATGGAGAAGATCCCTAATCTTTATGTTACTGTATGCCCCCGGTAACCATGGGAACGGTGCTGATGTCCGTAATGAACCTACAGTAACCAGGTGACGCACACAGGAAGAATTTATTAATACTTACAAGTGGTGAAGATCACACATGAAACCTTTGGATCTGCGTCTGCGTCCCTGTCTCCTAAAATGGACCTTTTTACTTTCATATCTGCAACTTGAATCATTTTGCTATTCGTATAACCGGGACGTGTATGCTGCTGCTTCCTGGTTGAAGGACGTGAATCAGCCTCTTTCTACTCTTCTTCATCTCATCCCTGGCCTGCTTCCTAAGATGGTAACTCAACATTCTGGACTGAGGTTACTGTTTGCCACCCTTTTGTTCCTGTTCGAGGATTCTTCTCCCGTTTAATCAGCTTTAGTTTAGGACTTTGACACTGTGGACATGGACAGACAGCAGTCGTCCAATAGCACATTTACATTAATCAGGCTAATTCAAGTTCAGGTACAATTGAAAAAAGTGAATTTACAGTGTGACACGTATCCAGTATCACAGTTTCCGATCCTGTGATTTTATCGTGCAGTCTTGTTACCTGAGCAGCTTCCTGTTTACGGCCTGCGTCTCTGTGTTGTTGCACCTCTGTTTGCTCCCCCCACCCCCCCTCTATGTGTGCCCAGCTTCCTGCCTCGATGTCTTATTCATCCTTTACTGTATCTCCTCCCTCCCTTTTCCTCATTATTTACCCTCGGTCCTGCTTCTCCCTCGTCTCTCCCTTCATCTCTCATTCAGCGCCTCTCTTCGCTCACTCACTCATTGATACTGGACGTGATGTGACCAACATGCCGAGCAGCTGATCATTATTCTGGTGGCGAGCGGCGGGAGTCGGGGTGGAGTGTCAATTCACCTCCATCTCCCTCCCTGTCTCTGCTTGGAGCAGGACGACGATGATGAAAACAGCGGCAGACCCCCGCTGTGATAAAGAATGACAAGCAGAGATAATTCAGCGTCAGGGTGCGTGAGTGGAATGAGGGGACATTTCCCATCATGCACTCTTCGATGATTCCTGTCAGTGTCAACAAGTCGATTGACAAAGGTTCGTTACAGTTACGACTGTGTCTGTCGATCCATCTGATCGAGCCGCTCGTCCGTGACGTTTTTTTTTATATCGTATCGTGTTGGATTTTTGTTTGAGAGGATCCTCGTCTTTTGGCTTTTTATCAGCGGGTCAGTGCTTTTAACCCACAAATCGGGCACAACCATCCTTCGATGGGGATCATGGGCGACATAACTACACGACCCTGACTGTCGTTTCTAATACTGAACTGCGACACTTTCAGCCTTGTTGCTGGTGCCACTGACTGTAGTTCTGGGGTTTTCTTTGCAGTTTTCTGTGTGTGGTGCTCAGTGCACCGGTGGTTTCTTTCTTTTGTGTCGTGTTAACGTGGTCTTAGCTGTTAAATACAGCTGTCTGCTTGTCATGTTGGTTTGTCCTTTTTAAGAACTAATGCCAACCAGCGATGCTCGTTTAGACCCATGTGTTGGAGCAAATCTCCAAAGAAGTACTGGTCAGTTACCTGGATGCTTTCTTCTAATACGTCTATATGTAAAACTTTATCATATTTATTCTTTGATTAAAGGACTAGAGCACAGTCTTTTCAGACTGTACATAGTGTTTTAAATAGGTTTCCTTTTGGTTTATGTGTTTTCTGCTTGATGAATAAAAATGTCATTATTCAGTATTTTACTTTTAAGTGGTTCAACACTGTGAGTGTAATGTGCGAAAACATACTGTGTGTCCTTGACTTCTTCTTCTGGCGAGTTTTTTATCTTTATTTTCAGTCAAAACAACAAAGCTGGTTTATTATCCGTCTCCCAAAATTCATGCACAGGCGTGAACAAAGCTGTTTGATGTGAGACGTGTAGAGCTAATCGGTCTGAATGTGTCCCCGTGACTACAGTCATTCAGAGGACATTTATTCCATGTGGTGTTAACGACAACTCAGGGGGACGGAGGGAAATGGAGGCAAACAAAATAATAGACTTGCCGAAGCGTCACAGTGGGAGACGGCTCTAGAAAAATGTGCTTTTTAATTCCAAAGCGGGTTTTTAACTAAAAGTGAAAATGAAATGACCTCAAACCGTCATCACACTTTGCTGAACTAAATACTTGACTAATGTTCATCCGTCCCTAAGGAATCCGTGATCAGGTGCACGTACAGTAGGACACAGGATGCAGAAATGGCTCTAAAACATCAGCTGTGGTTCGCATTAATAATCAGCCCGAGTGTGTGTCTGTTTCCATCACGCGTGTGTTTTCATAGAACTAATCCACGTGTAATGTGTGTTTTTACTCCTGAGGACGAGTGTGAAATGGGCTGAAGGCTGAAAACACACAGTAAACAACACTGATTCTTTTGGCTGTTGGTTCGTCTTACGGAGAAATATGACATTTGCTGTTGTGCAGAGGGGCTCTAACACAACCGCTCAGCCAGACGTGCAGAGATGATTGAAGTTTGCGGCGTCTTATTTGCTGTAATTTGATAGTGACTAAGACCAGACGGGCTGTGCAGAGCGTGGTGGGGCCTGACTTCCGAACCAGCTTCACTGTCGTACTGTGGCTGTGACATTGTGACTCTTTTTGCAATAGCAACAATTATTTCAAACGTTGCAGCAAAGACTGTGCGTGTTTCCATCGTGTCTGACTCTGCCCTGCGGTGGAGAAGCAAACGAACGGTTTCTACCACCAAAAACACCTGGATTAAAGCAGGAAAACATCGTGGAGGCTGATGGTGGCAGATCTACTGCACAACTAACTGCGCACACGTTCAGAAGGAGAAACTCATTTTCCGATGAATGTCCTGCGACCAAAAAGGTCCCAACAGGCCTTGAAGTATTTCCTAACACGTGCCAGGAAACCAGGCATTTTAAGGCTGCGACAGTCACAACACAAGTCCGCCGTGTCCTGGAGGGACTTCTGTGGACTGAGCAGATACACGTATTGATTAGATCAGCAGAAAAAGAACAGCGATGAGATGCTTTCAGACACAGCGGCAGTCAGACACCATTATAGAGCAGATGATGAAGAAAGCATTTAGCAGCTGAGGCGCGGAATATTCCCCCCCAGGAGGTAACGAGCGAGCCAAAAAAGAGGGTGAATATTTGACTTGCATTCATCAGAGTGGACGCGCCTCGTCTCCCGATCGATGGCGAGGTTTGTGTTCATGGCGCTGCATTCATCCTGAGAAGGTGGCGGTGATGAGCTTTCAGGGTTGTGTTAACGTCTTGTTGCTCAGGCCCCCGAGCGGCTGAAAACATGTTCATGCCACGTTTAATTCAAAATGCGAGCTCGTCCTGCTCCAGCGAGTAGAATAATTCATGAGTGGAGATGCAGAATGTACCGAATCACGACTTAAGTGTCGGACAAAGACTCATTTGCATTTCCTTCATAAGCGTGAGCAGCTTTTCCAACATTCCTGCTAAAATTTAAAGGTCCAAACGTAAAAACACGGCTCTCATCCGTGTGACTTGTCTGACCCAGGCGTTGTGTCGTCTTTGCCCCCCTGTGCGCCCCCTGGTCACGCCTGATCCTCCTCCCTCCCCGACTCTTATTGATCCCATTTAGACCGAGAACAAAAGTCCCACTCATTCGTTTGCTGCCTGTGGTTCCTTGTTTGCACTGTGGTGTCACCTCCGATCACTTTCACTTCCTGCCTCCTCCTCTTCCTCCCTGTTGTCATCCCTCACTCCTGATCCAGGGAGAAGTCTTGATTACAAAGTGCTGTACAAACAACTGGGGGGGGGCAAAAATCTGTTTTTGGCTGCAGCGACTGCAAATTTGCCAGAGGCGGTCATGGTTGAGCTCGTTTCCAAAGTGCCTGGAGTCCATCACGGGAGAAAAATCATTACCGGGAGTTGATCACAGAACGCTTCTTAATTAAACAGCAACTGCTGCTTTCATTTGAGGACTTTTCCCAACAAACACACTCATTTGTTCTCATTTTGTGGCCTCATGAATAATGTAGGTGAAGGGGCTTTAAGCACGCTGCTCTTTCGCCGCTGTGCACGAGATCCGGCCAACAAACGGAGCAAATGTGGATCCTTCTGTGGCCGGAGGAGGACAGACAGAACTGATGGAGGCAGGTGTATTAGAGTTCACACGCCAGTCTGCAAAAACATCCAAATGGGAATTTCTTTGCCAATATTTTGCAGCAAGCAGCAGTCGTTGATCTTAATCTGCTTCAGACATTTGCACCAGTCAGAGATGCAGCGTGGAATCAGAAACCAGCGTGTGTGTGTGTGTTTGTACTGGTTTCACACACAGGAGTGTGTCTGAAATACATATTCTCAGACCGAAGAGAGACGCTGAAGTTTGAAAAGGTGTCAGATGGAACGCTGTTATTCATTGTTATTAATCATTCTGATTTTCACCGTACAAACGGTGTTTTACTGTAAATACTCTGACAGCATTAACAGATCACCTCGAGTCATACGCAATGAACAGAAGCGGTTTTATCTCAGATCTTTTATTTGTCATTGTGCAAAAGTCAAACTGATGATAAAATCCCGTCTCTCAGTGAAACAATCCCGTCTACAATTTAACGTTTTCGATACAATCTCCGCTGCGTGAGGTGTTTCCCAAATGTGCGGTGCAGAACTTAACAAATCATTTTTTCAAAGATGTGGAGATTTACGGAAAAAGACACGATCTTCAGCTGAGTTTCAACATTCTGCCACTTGTTCTTTCATTTAGACTCCACATCCAGCCTCTCCCAACATTTTGTGGTGTTGGATGATTACTGAGCACGGTGATCGCTCTCGTGGCTTAACGCACGTAATAAACGCGTTGATTAGAATAAAACATTTACAGGTCCATAAAGACAAATCTTTACTTCATAAACAGGGGAACTTACGGAGAGACTGTGGAGGGGTGAGGCTGCTCCTACACGCCCCAGTCCTCTGTATGATGGGGAGCGAGGACGAAAAGGGGAGAGACAGCAGAGGTTGAACTGTGTGATTCCGATCCAGAAAAGTGCGTGTTACATTTAGAAACTGCAGAAATGTTTTAACTGAAGCCAGACACGAGTGGCCTCTTAACGTAACGAACCCGAACAAAGATGGACGCAGCGAGGAGCAGCTCGCTCCATCCTGTCCGTGTGCAGCCAGCACCCGCAGCATGCGGAGCATCGGCTGTTTCCCATAATGCCTCGGAACGAGTTCACAGCTTCACGTCACGCTAATGTGAAGACGTCCGGTTTGATCCCTCTCAACAAACGAGTTTGTGAACGTGTTTGTCACTCGGAACCCAAATCCGTCACCACAAGCTTCAGGAGAACAGAGGTGAATGGATCTGAAGCAGGAATAAGAAGGTGAACAGAGGAAGGAGATGGGCTTTGCAAAATCACGCAGAATAAATGCACATCCAGCGAAGGGTCTGAAAGAACGTCAGGCGTGTGCGACAGCGTGCCTGATGTCGACTGGTAAGGAACTGGATGGATGTGTGTGTGCGAGCAGGGGGTTCTCAAAGAAGCTGGAAGTTCTGGTTTCACTTCAACTCTTGATATTTAAGAGGTCGGCGTTGTTTTTTTTTAACCCTGAGGCAAAAACCCAAAAAGAAAAACTTATCGAAAAGGTTTTTAGAGACAGAAAAGGAATGAGCTGGAGATTTTATGCAGTGACTCACACACGCACTGAAGCTCCTCCACCGTCTGCACCGGACTGTTCGCCTTCACAGAACTCACCGCGGACTCGGCTTTATCGTGTGCGTCTGCTGGGAAACCTGGAGCCTGCTTTTCTCTGAGCTTTGCGCAGTAAGAGCATCTCTGTGTTTGTTCCGTGTGCATGATGCAGACGCGTTATGATTTTATAAAACATGAATTTATCTGTGTGTGTGGGGGGGTGAGGAAATATGCTGCAAGACAAACACACGTGTAAAAACCAATGAAAAGAAGAAGAGAGTTTTAATCGAGCTCCTTTGAATTGCACATTTACATTCATACATGAAGAACGACAGAAAAATAGTCAATGTTTCCTGTTGAGTCTTTTCAAACGCTTAACGTGAGTCTGTTTAAGTTGCTGATTGTTTTCAGTTTTCTATTAAAAATGAAAATACAATACGTTTAGCGTCATGTACCGCCATGGCCGTTGTCCCAGCTGAGCGAGTTTAACTGTGTTCGTCCAGGACTGAAGGTAAAATGAAGCGAGGAATCAACTGCTGGACTGGTGCAGCATCAGGATAAATCGTGTTGAATTTTTCGTTCCAAGCTAAAATACATTTTTCTCCATATTGTGGCCAGGCCCTAGAGCCTCAGAGATAAGGTGCCAAGTGCAGAGATCCAGAGGGAGCTCGCAGAAAGAGCCGCTGCCCCTTCACGTCTGAAGGAGGCAGTTAAAGACGCCCTCTGGGCGCCTCACACTGAAAGTCTTCCAGGCACGTCCAGCTGGTAGGAGACCACGGGACGGATGGAGAACATGCTGGACAGATTATATATCTCATCTGGCCCGTGAACGTCTTAGGACCCCTGAGGGAGCTGGGAAATGTTCCTGAGGAGACGGACATCTGGACTCAGGGAAGACGACCAGCAGGATGGATGGATGGATAATGACTGTGTGAATACAGTGAAAGCCTCGTGTGACCAGGTCTCGGCTCGTAACACCAGTGTTTTTTTCAACCTTTAAATAAGAATAAATCATTGAAAAAAGTTTCAAATTCTGTCCAGAGGGGACACATGGACTGAAGATAAAAAAAAGAAAAATGATGAGCAGCTGCTGAAATCCATTTGCTGTTAGCAGCAGTGGTTTGTGGTCTGTGCTGTGGTGCTTTGCCAAACTTGGAGAAGATGATTAGAACCAGTGGGTCAAACTGAACGATCCGCACGTCATGCAGGAGGGTCCAGCCTTTCTGCAGGAAATCACACTGACGATTCAAACTCAGAATGTTTTACAACTCCTACGACATGGAGGGCTGAGCTCCAGAGAAGCACCTTCTCATCTGGAACCACTGCTGAAGACCCAGACTGCATGACGCAGGCGGTGAGGGCTGCAGGCGCTAATTGATGGTTGTTTGACATCGCCCAGCTGGAGCGAGCTGCACCTCAGTTTAAAGCAATAATTCAAGCTGTGCAAAAAACAGGTGGATGAAAAGATGACAGAGGGAGAACGAGCGAGGTGAGACAGAGAGGAGGGGGGAGGGGGAGGCAGTGCGGGGATGCATTCAGCAGGCAAGTGAGAGAGAGGGATGGAGGGAGGGAGGGAGGGGGAGGCTGCTGGAGAGAGAGAGAGGGAGCGAGCCGAATGCAGTCCAGCCTCTCAGTGCTGAGGAGCAGCAGCCACGCAGTCCGACGCTGAAGGACACGAGAGACACGAGGATCGTTACACAGGAGGAGCGGGAGGAAGAACAGCATCTGTTCCGGACTCGCTCTCTGCTGCCGACCGCTTGGATAAAGAGCAGCAGCAGCAGCAGGAGGAGCAAGAGGAGGTGCTGGAGGTCTGTGTTCTCTCCGGCTCTCGCACCGTCAGCCTGAGGAGCCTCGCGGTGTCACTGCGACAGCGTGCACGAGCCCCGCCGCTCAGACGCAGCGGCTGAAGATCTGGAGTGAACCTGGGATTTTCCTCACGAGGAGTTGCGTGCTGCTGTTTTGTCTGTTGCAGACGTCTGCGCTCTCTGCTCTCTCTCTTCTTCCCTCCTCGCTGCTCTCCAGCCCATCAGCCGGCTCTGCTCCGACTGTGGCGCCACTACGAGCGGCGGTGTCGTCCGCTGGCTCGCCCACGCACAGGGGAAGCAGGAGGGTGAGTGTCGGGATGGAGAACACAGGCTGTGGCTCTTCTCCTTTACTCTTTCCTCTCTTCTCGTCACCTTCTCCTCGCACTTCTTCTACTTCATCATTCCTTCCCTCAGCCTCTTCGTCCATCCGTCAGATGTTTTGCTGCTTCCCATCCTGATCTTTCTCCCGCCTTTGTTCCTGCAACCATCACTCATTTGCACTAAAACACACACACACACACACACACACACACACACACACACACACACACACTGCCCTTCAACTCTTCCAACCCTGATAAAAACAGTCAGACGTCAGTTCTGTCCATTCACACACACGCAGCAGAGTCCGACTGACGCAAACGACGCCAGTGTCGGTGTTACTTCACAGCTACACGCACACACAGGTACAGAAAGCAGACAGGAAGTCGGTTCATTACCATGTAAATGTATTCATCAGATGAAAAGTGCTCACATCCTAAAAACGTCCCATGTGGCCCAATTTGCAGCTGGAATGTTTGTTAATTGTTTAGCTGAGCTGGAATCAGGAGCCTTATTGTTAACAAATCTTCCATCAGCTTGCGTTGCCTTCGTCGAGTCTGCGTCGTTAACGGCCGAGTGGAGATGAACGAGGTGGCGTTTGTTCGGGGAACAGTGCAGATTAAGAGCAAAGTACGGTAGCAGGACGGAGGCCTGATGTTTGCCACCAACCTGTGGCCAACAGACACGGAAATGTGTGACGGCCAGCGATGCCTCTACATGCTAAATTCGGAGCAGGACTACACCCGTCACCTGAGAGGGAACAGCTGATGTGGACTTTAGAACGATCCTGACACATCAAACTGTTGTAAAACGCTTTGATGAAAGCAACACTAGCCAACTGTGGCTAAAACAGAGGGAACGTGGCAGTGGTCATAACAAGGTCTCCACTAAAATGTGTTTGGTGTGGATTTCCTGAAAAAGTGAACAGTTTCAACTCAAAAGTCCACTGTCTACTTGCAGACTTGTCAGAGCCAACAGAAGGTTTTAAATAGAAATGGCTGCAGCTGATGGTTGGTCCTCTGCCAGAGTGGCTGGTGGAGCACACGGAGCTGCCAGAGTTACATTAGAGATGATTAAAATGTGCCCATGAAGTGACTTTGTCTTTTGTTTACACCAAAATCACTGAGTAAAACGCTCCCTTACAGTAAATTGCTGTAAAATAGAAGTCATGCTCACATGTGGAGGTCTCGGGGGGGCACAGCAGGGCTGATGATTCCATGCTAACAGTGCGTTTCATTGACGTCTGTGCTTCTTTTCACCAGCAGAGCGTCTTACTATATTGCGAAGAGCTGCTTGATGTTAAATGTGACGCGCAAACATGTCGTTCTTTGTCGGGAACCTAACCTGCGTCTGGTTTGTTGCATTTTTGCCATTCTTGGAGAGCTACGTTTAGTAACAGGAAGCAACTTGAGTCCAGGGTCCCGCGTGTTTGGTTCAGGTAAGACCAGCCCTTTGGTTAAGGTAAAAACCAGACTGGTTTCGCTTTAACCTTGTCTCTAAACCATAACCTGGACCTTTTGGCGTAAATTGAAGCTGATTAACAAAGGCCTGAGTGGATCCGATAAACTGGATGATGTAGCGAAGCTGGAGGAAGCGTCTTTGAAAACCCACTGAAACTAGAAAACAGCCACAGTCCTGCTCCGGTTTTATGTGTCTTCCCGTCTTAACATCCGTGGCCCGCACCTTGGGTTCGGATCCACGGCGACACTGTAAGTGCTGTAATGAGTGGAGCAGGCCTCCCCTCAAGGATCTTCTTTGCTGTGATTATGTGTATTATGCGTACTTAACTGCTGCCGACGGCGCTCTTTAACAAACAGCCTCTCAGGCGCCGCGTCGCCACTAAACCACATCGTGTAACAGGATAATTCAGTGTTTAGACAGCAGGCGTTTACAGGCACTTACTTCTTTAAGAAAACCTCCAAGGCTGAAACCACTGGGCTGAATGGCTTGTCAAGGACAGTGCTGGGGAAAGAAAATACGTGTTAGCTGCTCATACTCAGGCACCTCCAAGTGATGCGAACGGGCAGGTCTAAGTGCTGCGTGCATCTGTGGTTGAGCCCAGGCTGGAAAGCGGCGCCGCTCTGACCTTTGGCAGCTTTTAAAGCGTGAACGTGACAGCGCTTCACTTGTGCTGTCAGGTGCACAGCAGTGTGTCGCTCTGTGTCGTCTCTGAGTCTGAGTGACGGGGGAAAGCGTGTTATTATGAGAATCAGAGCGATCGGATGCGAGTGCGGTGGGTGGAAAGCTAATCAGAGCGGGACTGGGCCGAGTGCTTCCAGGTTTAATGTATGCACGAGTGTTCGCCTGCTGCCGGCACTGCGGGCGACGGGGCCAGCTGATGGAGGCGCCGTTTGCTCGGCACGAGCGTCGGCAGCGACAGGAGGCTGCAGGTGTGCGTGTAAATGCTTTCAGTTGACGCTTTAGAACGTTGTGTTTTTGGAAATGACCACACGTATAGTTTCACCTGGACACGTTCGTTCACATGACTGTGGGTCTTTGAGTGTGTGCGTGTGCTGAGACTGTTTCCTTTTGCTCCAAGCAGGAACGTTTGCTGCAACCTACACACACACACACACACACACACACACACACACACACACATCTGCAGCACCTTTTCACACCCAAATGCACCGTGACTCAACCAACAGGAATCTGTAACACACAGAGAGCAGCTGTGTTTATTTCTTCCCTCGGCAGCAGACGGCGATGGCCTGCTTAGGAGATGATCGATCATCTGTCCGATCAACTGCACAAAACGTAACGAGCGAAATTCTGCACGAGCGGTTCAAGCTGATCAGAACACAGATGAAATGTAAATACCAACGTGTGATTGGCCGCGTCTCACATCCAACTGACTGATGGTAACACACAACGGTGGCATATGTCGCCCAGTGAAGCTGTGTGTGTGTGTGTGTGTGTGTGTGTGTGTGTGTGTGTGTGTGTGTGTGTGTGTGTGTGTGTGTGTGTGCGGTTTGATTCAAGGAGGGAAAGAAGCTGGCAGGCAGCAGGGGAGGAGGATGGAATTAGATGAAGACTGAAGAACATGGCGTGGTAATGAAGAGGATTATATGCTTTAAATCTTTGTCACAACAGTTTTTTAGAAAAGAAAACACGCACATTGTTAGTGCGTCAGGATTGTGACACGTTCAACTTCTCGATATTTTGTATCATTAATTATTACACATTTTGCGCCTTGACGGCAATTTGGACTTGATTATTCTCCCACAGCGTTACATTGACCCAGCAACCAAAGGGTCACAAGTGCACAACTTCTTTCCCGAGTAGTTCACACAAACACACGAAACTACTATAATCTAACAGGATTCTAAAGAGCGACAAAAACGGACGCTGAGCACGAGGACCGGCTGGGTCGGGTTCTGCTGGTGGCTGCTCATCTAGTCAGTGCTTCAGATTTCATCAGGTGTGCTGCTGAGCTTTTAGAAGAATCCTGGAAGTGGCTCTCAAATTACTTACCGATGATGGGGGCCGCTTCTAAAAGAAGCTCAACGACCATCGTGGAGCGTCTCGTCCCATTCTGGCAGAACTATGCATAAGACGCTTTGAAAAATCATTTACCTACACTGTGTCCTGAGCCGCTGTGGGGGCTCGATACGAACACAAAGAGGAAAAAGTGCACCTGAAACGGTCCCAGCGGGGGACTGGAGGTGTGCAGAGGACGGAACAAAACCTTGGGGCAGATGCAGCATCACAGATGAGCACCCAGCGGAATGAAGGGGTTGCTGATTTTTCTATAGCACCACAGAGAGATCGAGTACGACAATGATGAGGAAAGTGCAGACGTTAGTGAGGGCCAGGATACACCGAAGTGCAGAAAGTCTCCGTTTGAAAAGATTTGTTGTTTTTTTTGTAGCAACGATCAATCGAAGGAAACAACGTGCAAATTCAGACACAGGTGATGCTCCGATGACCCGAGCAAAGACAACAAAAGCAAACGGAGGAGCAGAGAATGATAAGAAGTGCGACCGCGAGCGAAAGGAAACCGGCAACGCAGCCAAGTGTCAGGAAAAGAGGCCGACAGAGGCACAGAGAAACGCCATCAAAGGGATCTGAGGCCACGTCCTTCACTGCGTCCGATGATATCAGGGGCTCTGATCTCTTAGTCTCTCCATCTGCTGGTCACCACGTGGCGGTTTACGAGCGTACGCCACACACCCGACGGATGTGGATGGCCGCCGTCTGAAAAGCACGTCACCGTGTACGTGGAGGGGAGACGTCAGGCCTCGCACAGAATTAAAGCGCGTGTGCGTGGCAGCGTTTCACCGCACGAACGTCTGAGGCCCAAGATAAAATGGACAAACGGGACAGTGAAGTGGAGACGCTACAGGGACACAAACGGAAAAAAAGAGGCTTTGAACGGCGTCAGAAATAGTTGGTGAGTGAGGTGGTGGTCTGGTTGGTGCACCTTCATGTGTTTTCCATTAATAACAAAATTTGAACAACGTGGAATATGATTCATCTTATCTGAAGCCTCGGCAAATGATTCCACATGATCCAGTTTCTGAAATAAACACCTATAAAACATCCGTCATTCTCTGCTCATTTCTAACAGAAACAACTAAACCCGTTAATGCCTCCGTGTCCTAACGAGGCCACAAACCAAACAGCTGATGTGCCTTTTTTCCCTGGTGTTAGAGCAGTTACGAGAAGAAAGCTGTCGCTCGGAAGGTCGATCTCGCAGTGTCTAAGTGAGCTCTGCAAAAAAATTAGAGCAAAACTAAAATTGACTCTGGCTCACACACTGTAACAAATCAGACTTAATGGGATGTGGTTCAGTCGGCACGTTTAATTTCAGAATGAACATTTTTAGTCACAGATGGTTCGTGTCTCAGATGATCAGAGCCAAACAGAGCAGAGCAAACAAACAGAGCAAAGTTTAAATAGGACACAACATGAGGTAAACGTTTGCTAATGCGGCTCAGACTCATTCGGACCAAAAGCATTTTCTTTGCCTCTGCTGTGGTTGACAGTTAATATGTGCACACCATGTCCGCCCGTAATAATCTCACCGCTCTCGCCGTGAATCAATAATTCCCAGCCTGTCTCATCTCAGCATCGCGAGGCAAGTTAATGACAGACGAAGGTTTAAATTAAGGGAGAGCTCGTGTCCATCATTTACTCCACAGACTAACTTCATGTTGGTGAGCTAATGACAAAAATGCCTCCCCAGCTCTGCGTGAAGGAAAGTCAACAGACACAACGTCCTTCAGCCGCCTCAGACAACACATCAACCTACAAATGAAATTCCTTTGCAACTCTTTTTACTGTGAGCGTGTTGAAGGGGATGGAATAGAACTGCTGCTCAAAACTTTGAAAAAGCCCCTCAGCCTTTAATCGAAATGACCCTCGAAATGCAGCGATTAGAATGAGCTCAGTGGCAGGACTGAGGCACCGTGCGATCCTCAGCTGAACTTTGGATGGAAATTGGGAAAAGAGACATGTCTTCGTTCCATCACAAGACCATCAGTCCAACTACAAACCATAGAATATTGTAGATTTTAAAGTTCTGTTCTCTACAGAGAAAAAAATAATCCAGGGCAGATGTCTGTGCAGCCACAGAATCACTGCGAACGTCTAAAAGTGTCATTTGTGACTTTGTGTTTTATGCAGGAGCCTAATTTTGGCCTTGCAGTGAATTCTTCATATCGCTTAATGCACACGGCGCACGTCAAAACACTGGAGCTTTAAAGCCAACAACAGTTTGATCAAAGTGCTTTTCAGAAACCAGCTTGGCTGTACAACTGTGACAACTGAAGCATGTGTTTGACCCGGTGCGATCCAGCTTTTTGCGCTGCCGCCCTAATAACACATGAAAACTCTCACAGATGAGTGTTTTAACCAAACTAACATTTAGACCGAAGTGGTGGGGCCCTCACCGTCAGTCGCCCTGCACAGCCGTGACTTTCTGAGAACAAAGTGGACACTTAAAGGCTATTTGAGCTCCCCTGGACCAAGGGTGGGGGGACATTTCATTTCAAGCTGCTTCTTCTGACTGAGCTTCAGATGTGGGTAAAAATTTGGACCATTCTCAGCTTTTTTGGTGGATTGGAATCAGTTCGTTTCAGTGAACAGGGTCAATACAGTGACTGCAAACACAATCAGGAAGGACGGAAAGGAGGAAGCCGCTAAAACCTGTGGATGGACATGAGATGTTATTTGTTCAATTTGCACAAGAAACGATTAAAACAAATTAAAATGTGAGACAAAGGACAGAGCGAAGCTGCGTTTGGATGTAACGGGAAAAAGCTTGGAGCCTCCTGACTCTGTCACATTCAGCTTTCTCCTGCCCGCTCACCAACTCCGCCCCCTTTCCTCTCCGTTTGATTTTCCCTCCATTTCCATCTGCCCCGCCCCCGGCTCCACCCATTCCCCACCTGCAGCTCATCACTCTCACTATTTAAGACAGTCAAAAACGTCTTGTTGCCGTTTTGTCTGTTTTAGCTTCTTCTGGATTTCGGACATTTGAAGCTCGTTGGTTCTCCTGGCTGATTTGTTTAGCTGCTCCCTGGATCGTCTCGTCGTCTTGGATAAAGTGGTAAATATCCGACCGTGATCACACTTATTTCTGAACTAGTCAGCTCACTTGCCTGAAACACAAACTGAAGTCTAACACCGAAAGTCACATGTTCCCTGCGCTTACCTGACACTATTTGGCTGAACTGTTGTCAGCCATCTTGGTTATTGCTCCCATTGTTTCATCTGAACATTTAATGTACCTTAGGTTGCAGTTTAGCAAATGAGTTGTGGTTTTAAGGTTCCTTCTTGAGCTGGCGGTTGGGTTCAAGCACTTCCATCGGCATCCACACAAACCAGTTGTTTGTAACCCGTTGAACTTTAGTCGATTCCCAACCTTTTTATTGAATCACACGCTGTTGAGTAGAACCTCCGAAGATGGATAAAAACAGGACCATTTATTCAACGTCTATCTGAATTTAAATGCAAAAACACCATTTGTCCTCCAAAGGTACTTTGGACAAAACTGACTTCATGTGTTTCAGTCCTCCAGTCCTCTGACGAGCTGAGGTGGACTGTTGATCACGGCCATGCTGACCCATGAAATCCACCCGTTGGTATTTAATGTTGTAGCAGGGGATCCTTCACTTATGTTCTACTGTACATTTACTTATTTCACAGATGGGTTAAGTGACTTAAAAACGACCTTAAAACAGGTGCTGCACTCTACTAATGTCGCAGCTTGTTTTATTAGATCGAACCCCGTAACGTTTCCATGTGAAAAACAAACCGGCGTACGACTGAGCGCACCTACAGTCTCACCAACGGGGTTTCTATTCCTAAAACAAATAAATTGTTGCAAACAAAATAATTGACCAAAAGAAAATGCAAAACTAAAGTCACAGTAGTTCAGACTGCACAGCGTGTGAGCAAAAAAGTCCTTTGACCTCATATTTAGCCTAAATGTGAGAGTTTTTATGGCTATAGTGTAGACATTTAGTCCTAAATATGATGATGTCAGTCAATCTGCAAATGACACCACTGGATCTTTACTGCGTCAATAACCCTGTGAGGTGTGGTGCTGGACCTCGTTAGATCATATCATGTGCAATAAAGGCTCATAATTAATAATGGCTGGTTTGAAATGTAAACACGACGTGACTCACTGCAACGTGCGACAGTGTGATCGTAGATCTACTTTAAAACTGACACGCAGTGGATCAAACCCACGGAGCTGCAGAGCCGTGAAACGTCCAGATCCAGTCAGAAAAGCATTTGAGAAGGTTGAGGAACGTTCTTTCATTTCGAGATGTCTGCAGGCTGCTTCACTTTGACATTTCCAGGCCGTCACACAGCACGTGCCAGACGTGTTGTTAAATGTTTGTATAGTCTGACTTCATTATGCAAAGTGCCCTGAGATGACCTTGTTGTAAATTGGCGACATATAAATAAAGCTGAATTGAATACGTGACAATATGCAACGAGTTACTCTGCAGCAATAACACAGCACATTTCCCGTCAGTGCTGAGCTGAGTCACCTCACTCTAATGGAGAATGTCTCTTCTTTTTCCTGTTTTGGAGCTCAGCTGTTCGTCCTGTGTTTGGGCTTTAACGGCTGATTATTGGCTGATTTGAAATCACAGTAATGACACAGAGCGACGCGTGTTTTCTGAAACTCACTGTAATAACTCTTCACACTGTAGTCCTGTGATACCTAATGGTTTTTCCTTTGGTAGGAATGGTGCAACAGATGGACATAATGAACTTTGCAATAAATTTAGTCTTGTCCAGTTCACTTTTGTGCCGCCTTTAGTGACGTTTTGGCTTTGACTCGTTGTGGGAAACTCAAACGTAGTTTTGTCTTGCCGCTGTGATGTAATTTCTCCAGGTGGGCTCATTTTTTCCCTCTTCATCTCTTCTGATCTCCATCAGATATGCAGCTGGCCCGTTCATATCACTGTAACAGGTACGGCTAAACAGATCTTGTGGATCACGAGACGACGTTATAGTTATGTTACGATACCAGTAATATGGAAATTTGCATATGGTGTCAAGTAACAACTTTTCTGCTGAAGGGGATTTTCAAACACTGCAGGACTAGAAAAGCCTCTCTGCAGCCTGGCAGGCAAACACCAGGGCAAAGCACAGAAGCAAGTTCTGTCATGTCAAATGTCAATTTCTCGTCATCTGGTTCAGGTTGAAACAACATGTTCAATGACGCCCGAAACGTGAGGATGGAAACTGATCCCAGTTCCAGCCCCACGACACCGCCCCCCCGAATGACGAGCCACAGAAAAGCACGCCCCCACCCTGCAACCCCCACTGCGTCATGTGTACTTTATGTTGTGTTGCAAATATCCTGACGTGAAACTGGGCCCTCGCTCTGTGCGCACGTCTCTGAGTCTTAAAACCTCGTCTGACAGATTTTTCTGGCTTTCACACTGCTTGTGGATTCTGCTTCGGCCTACCTGCAGCAACACACGACAGCGTCAGCCTGCGTGTTCTGCTTCCAATTACTCTCCTAAAACTGGTAACCGAGCTCTCCGTCTCCCGTAGGGCTGCAAAGAAATGCCAATCAGAAGGACTATAGATTGTCCGCGAGTTTCTTAATCAGCAGAAATCTGTTTTCAACGATTTAACTGAGCAACAGGAAATACATTTCAAATCCTTTGGTTCAATAATTCATAGACTTCACTAATCTTTCAGCGTTACAAAAGATGCTCTGGCTGTAACAACAGCATGCGCCGTAGGATTTGGAGGAGTTCAACAAAAGACTGTGACCATGCAGCTGGTTTTAAGTGCATCTCTTGTATGTGCACGTTTATCTTTTAATAAACTCAAAGGAGCAGCCTCATTATTGATAGTCCTTGAAGAAGAGATTGACTCACAGAAGCAAAGACCAAACCATGCTGACTGATAAATTAGAACAGGGGTCGGCTGAAGTTGAACGCTGTGAGACGTGGGTGCGAGTTAACACTTAAATTAAAACTGAAATGATGGACAATCATATTTGGGTGAAAAAATTAATAAACGTGGCCACTAAAACATAAAACAGTAAAAGTTAATCTTGTTTTGTCAGATGAATTGTCACTTGAATTAAGAATTGAACATTAGATCCCAACGCTCGAAGGTACATGAGCGTATAAACTGGAGTTGTCAACTGAGGTACAATTTTGAGTTTGTTTCCTGTATTTGCATTTTATGTTACTTTGTCTTCACTTCAGTCCAGGGGTCGATATGATTTACTGCATTAATTGTCTGTGACAGCTTTACTTACTTTGGTGACGCAGATCGTTTCATCAGAATCGAGCAGCTGACCTTACACAAGGCCGAGTCTTTGTGCTGCGTGTACATCCTGAACACGTGCTCGCTCTTACCCACAGAATCCTCGTTACTCGTCCCAGTCCCCCGAGACCTCATTTTCCTTTTGGATTTATGTGTCTTCTCGTTCTGTTGTGGTTGGTTTGTTCCCCACCGTGTTCTTCCTCGTGTCATCTAAATGCTTTTATCGACTTAGGTTGTGTCTGCACTTGTCAACTTCAGTTTTGCTTTTGTTCTGTGGGCTTCTTTTTACGCTCCAGGAACTCCCATAATCCTCTTTGTTGTTGCCTTTATCTGTATAACTGAGTAATCTGCATCCCGTTCTCTGTGTCTTAGCTTCTTTGTACAGTCTGCTAACATGCATGGATGTAAACATTGTGCACTTTTATTGAATGGGGTCCCAAAACATGTGCTCACCACAGATGTAAGACTCAGGTGGAGTTAATGCTTTAAAATTGATAAGAAATAATACAAACTACCTGCGCTGGTTCTGAAAACACATGTTCGTATTGTTACGGGAACTGCTGATTCACATCAAACAAGACTAAGCCTGATCAGATATTGAATTACAAAAATGTATTTCTTCTCGTTGCAGGCCTCAGATTCCCCTCACAGTGGAGCCTGGCGTACGTCATTTCCCACAATGCCACGAGTGTGACCCTCGCTCACTGCTCACCCATTAGTCGCCGGCAGACCATCAGCCAATCAACGCATCCTCTTCAGAGGTGTCATGGCAACTGCATCTGTTCAAAGGCTCGGTGGTCCTCAGCTCCTGCACTGAGGACGCAGAGCGGGGAAAGAGCAACGAAGACAAGGATTCTGCGTTTTTTTGAATGCTTTACCAGTCACAGAGGAGCGTGGGAGTTTGTGGGAGGATTTTCCTTCCCCTGGATCCTGTTCAGGTCCTGTGAACAAAAAAACAAACTAAAACACTGAAACAAACCTCAAGCCTTGATACAGTGGACCTAACGTAACACGAATTAAAGGACAAATCAAAATTTTCTTTACGTTGAATCACAGGATGAGACGTGCTAACATGTAGCCACATTCCAGAAACTTTAGGCCGCCATTTTTAACAATTGCAGAGCTGCTGGATGTCTGAACACACACACTGCCAATAAGCTGAGCGAAGAGTTGTAAAGTGCTACCAGGCTATTATCAGCCTCTGCGCTTCCTATTTTCATCTTTAATCTTTGTATTCTGAGTAATCATCTTTTTAATTAATGGCGACGGTGGCGTGAAATCTTCTCTGGCACCCCATTCCCCAGCCCGCTTTCCTGCTGCTGCCAGACACCTGAAACCAATTAGCAACAGCAGATCTAGATGGGGATTAAACACAGGAAGAGCAGGGGAGATTAGATAGAAACACAAAGAGGCAATAGGGGGAAGAAGAAGAAGAAGAAACAGGCGAGGGATTGAGAAGGTGGCAAGGGGAAGGAGGGGTCAGAAGGGAATCCATCAGTCATTCTGGTCGATCAATAGGAGCGAGGAGAGCTTGGGCCAGCAGAGAGGATATGGCGAGATCGGGGCAGCGGCACACACCTAAGATAACAACTAGTTGTGAGTCAGCACGTAGAGTCAACCGTAAGAGCCCCGAGTCTTGACTGACAGGCGTTCCCACTGCCGGGGACTCATCGTTATTCCCTGCACTCTGCAGGCGTCCAGAGTGTACAGGAAGAGGGCAGGAAGAGAGCGTGTTGGCCAGTCGCCATATTCGGGGCCAATTAAGAGAATTTGATTATATGCCTTAATCTTGGCAGTCGAGTTGGAAAAGCAGACAGGGAGAGAACGAAGAGGCAGAGCAGGTGCCACCGATACACACCATTATCTCTGTCTGTCTGTAATTGAGTTTGTTTCTGGTCTGCTTGTGTTTTTTGTCTTCATCTTGTCCACCAACAAAATCCGCCTTTTTGGAGAGGACGACAACAAGGACACACAAGGTCTGTGTTTTTGCTGCTTTTTGTCGAGCCCAAACAGATTTACCCAGTCTGTCTCCGTGGTCTGTTTCATCACATCTTTTACGTCCTTACTTCACATTCTTCTCGCTCCCAGAGTGGACGTGTCCCCGTTGCTTCCCGTATCCTCATATCAAGCCTGAGATCAAAGCAAAAGGGGGACAGATGGAAAAATAACGAGAGACGAGACCAAATCTTGAGAGAACAGAGCAGAGGCTTTATTTCCTCTGACACCTGAGGGATCCTACAGACTGTCCCCAAGGCTTTTCTTCTTCTTTTTAAATTTCATCTACTCCTGGAGCGTTTTACCCCAGCTCCCCTTGTGGATCCTATACCGTGCTCTGCGCATCTGTCCCGGACCCTCTGAGATTAACCTGGCTTCCATCATCCAAAAGAATCGTCTGAGATCGGCTCCCGGTGTCGTCATCTTCTTTCAGTGAGTACTTCAATCCCTTTGTCTGACTTTTTATTTCCAATCTGTCCTTACAGCTTTTCTCCCTCGAGCAACCCGTGGGCCTCCTCCCTCTTTTTTTACACCTTCCCTCCCTCGTTATATTTGCACTGTTGGTGAGAGTCCATTTCTGAGCAGTGTTCTTTTTATTTCTGGCTCTGACATTTCTACCCACCCCGATCCTTGCTTTTTCAAATGTTTTCTTGAGTTGTTTCCAATGATTCTGGCCTCTGTGCACTTGTTTGAGTTGCTGTCTTTGCCCTTGAAAACTGGAGGAAATGGCAGTGCTATTTTGGCACAGTGAGCTGTAAATAAAACCATGCACATTTATCTTGTTGAGGTAGCGAATCAAAAAACTTCTACTGCAAATTGTGTGCGTTACCTGCTTGCCCTGAGTGGTTGGAGCGGAACTAGCCACGTGACATTCATTCATTCTTTAGGATAGGCATCACCTGTACGACTGGGGACAGGTAGAGGTTTACATCCGGTCAGAGATCTCATTTTGTTTAAACAATGACAGAAAGTCTGCAATTCCGAAAACATAAGCATGAGGACTGGGCCTGCAGTGATGTTGGCACGAGCTCAGGGAAAAGCGTGACGCTGTAGAGGCAGCTGTGTCCGCCTGTTTAAATGTGACTGATGAATTACCACACCGAATTAGCAGGTCGCCCACACGAAACCCATCTTCAGTGCACGAGCCGACCTCTTATCATGTTTTTATCAAACACCTCATTGACTGATCCAGCTCCAGACCGACTGAGTTTGAAGCTCGAGACTAGGCGTGATGTTAGTGTAGCAGGCCGACCTGCAACTGGATCTAAGAACAATGTCAGCACTTGGTTTTTCTGAGAAAGATTCGAAATGATGTTGCACTTTTCTTATTGTAATGAAGAACCAGGAGCATAGACAGCGGTGAATTTCTCTAAGGAGAAGCAGTTTGAGTTCCTCAATCATACCATTAGTCCTCTGATTGATTTTTTTATTCTTCCTGTATGGCTCTTGGTTTAATTATTTTTTAAAAAATGAAAATCAATCCACAGAGACTTGAAACCTGCCGCAGAGGCGTCATCCATCACACTGAACTGTGTCCTGTCTTTAGAGTTTTTTATGACTGGAAGTCTTTTTGGACATTAAATCTGTTGGATCTGTTGTCAGAGAAAGAAAACCTCATCGAGCACCGGTTTGATGATTTTTGTCAACAAAATTAAAGTAGCTCTTTACTTATTGCGGATAGAACTCACCTCAATCAAAGTGCACTGACACAGTGATCAGGGTTCCAGTTAAATATTAGTTCAACTTATGTGCAGTGGAGATTTATTTTGGAAAGAAGCTTTGATTCACATTGTAGTTTTTGTCCCCACTGAGGACGATTATCACACAGGCTTCACATACGTTCTCATTGGGGAAAGATTCCGTTTTTCCGGCAGTTTCGCTTGCTGTCTTGTTTGCCGTTGAGCTGCTGTGGGTTTGGTTACATGTCGTCTTGGTTACACATCGTCTTATTTGCACATGCCTTTTTCTACATGAGACCAAGTGAATTTCTTGTACCAGTACCTGCTGTTGCAGATGCCAAAAGTTTTGTACCTTTTAAAACGCTGCCTCCTTCAACTTGCCTTCCTATGCAACTAAGCGACAGTTTCACCCAAGTTCACAAATAAGCTCGACTTGAAGCGATGAGAAGTGACTTGTAAAAAGTTTAAAATTAATTTAATGACACAGCAACAGAGGCCACTTGGTTCGGGAGTCCAAAAACAGTCCGGCTGATTTGTACTTCTATCCTTTCAGCAGGATGCACTTTGAATCCAAACGCTGGATTAACTCTGAACAAGCACAGTGGTTGGTTTGGGCAATAAACACATTTTTTTCATGGTTTTCCCATCACTTTACGGGACGTGCCTCATGTTACTGGTTGCAGTAGCAGCAGTTTGTGGACACTAATTCCCGCTCCTGTGGGGGAAGTCTCGTGCTGACCCATCCAATCCCTCCAGCCTCATTTTGACATAATGCTGATGTGTTGCTCTGTGGGTCAAAATTATTTGTGGTGGATTTATATTCGCTATGGCTGCTGGTTGGTTGACCTGTTTTTGACGAGGGTGATCTCTGCCCTTTCAATGACATTTTAATCTTTACGTTAATAAAAGCAGTTAGCAGAACACAAGGTGGACATGAGCAAGGCTGTTCAGTATATAATGTATGAAAAGAGGCGGGGCTTGGGGGGGGTTTTCTTGTGCGAAGCAGAACTGCTAATTCAGGAAACAAATACGAAAAGAATCTTGATGGTGTTTGAAATAAAAACAACCTCAGATCCACTTTAGAACACGAGGACATTTAAATAACGGAAAAATCCGGCAGTTTAGAGAAAACCTGCAGGTCAGTGCGTCTGTAATTATTAGTGGGGTGTGGGTGAGAAATGACTCACAAACTCTCTGGGTAGGATTAAAATGACCGAGCACAGCAGCTAATGCTGGAATTATTCCACTCCCCTGCAGATTAAAGGTGTTTCATTTTGTTTCTCTACCCTCCATTTAGTTTCCTCCCCTGTATCGTGATCTGTCTTTGATCTGTGCCTCCTCCATCTCGCCCTCTTCTTTCCTCTCTCCCGAGACTCTCGTGCATCCTAAGTCTGTGTCCCCCACTTCCTGCTCCTCCTCTTTCTCCCCTCAGTGCGTGTCGGAGTGCGTCATTGTGGCCGTTTGGTCTGGCACCACACTCCCTGCATTCAATCTTTCTTGCCCCCATTTCTGATGAACAGTATGAGCCTCAGAAGTAAAGTCCCTGCGTAGGAGGAGGGAATCAATAAGGCTTTATTCAGCCGGTGCATCCCTGGGTGTGTTTGTCTGTACAGTATGAGTGTGTGCACAGAAGTAAATATTCGTGAGTGTGTGAAGCTCAGTGATGAACTGCGAGTCTGCATGTGATTTGAATTTCGATGTGAAACAGTCGGGCTGAGTGTGTGTTGACACCAGCTCCTGCAGCACTTGACTGTGCTTGATTATCGCAGGACTGTGTTTCTATTCTCAGAGCCAGATTCTGATGGACAAATCTCAGGGTTTTAAGGCGCAGAGACAAGACAAGTGCAAAACAGATGAGTAAACAAGGCCGCGAAGATGAGACATTAATATCAAGGAACAAGCAGGAGGAAAGACGGTGTAAACACTGACTTCCTGGGTAGAGAAGCTCCCAGCATCAGTTTGTTTTCGTCGGTAGGAGGGAAACAGTTTGGGCTTGAAGAGGTGAGAACACATGCGCTAAGCATCAGCTCCCCTCCTCTGTGTGTAAAGGCACATTAGCGCTGTCAGACACATTCAGATGAGGAGTTATTCCACCTGCAGCGCTCTCACAGTAGGTGGTTAAGGTTAGAGATTATATGATGATCCGCTGATACTTTAGAAGCCTTTAACAAACCACAGTCCTCCTCTGACCTTTAATCAAACCGATTTTCTTGCCTCTGAACTCTGATCTGTGATGTGCCGCTCCCACAGTAATAACAATAGCGCTTGACTTGTTTAAAAGCTGCGACGCGTCGGGACGCGACCTCTCTGGTGATCCCATTTCCAACTAAAACCTACCTTTACAATTAAACATGTAGGTAAAAGGCTCGTCCATAGACGGGCACGTTTTGATCTCACCTGTCTCCAGTGACTCATCCACACGAGAAAACGGCTGCAACTCTGCAGGAATATATTTAAAGCAAGTCTGGGTGAAATGGGAACATTCCTATAAAGCTTATAGGCTGTATCCTTCAGCTATTAAACACACTATCATTGAGCGACTTTGACTTTGAACGTTTCCGCCTCTAAACTCGGCCACATCCATCCCGGCTCTATTAGACGCCACAATCAGCTGTGGCTCCTAAAGAGCTTCTGTCTGGGGACCCTATTACCTGCGGTAAGTAACGGTGGAGGAAGATAACGATAATGGAGCTTCCATCATTTTTCCTCTACGCCTATTCCTGCACAAACTGCAGGTGGAGAGAGCTCAGTGGATGAATGGGGGGGTCAAACCTCCTCAGTGACTGTCTGGGCTGCACGCTGCATTGCGTCGATAATTGAGCGAGCTGTATTGATATCCCGCTGTCTGCGATGAAGGAGAATAACCCCTATTTACTGTTAATGGCTCCGAGCTAAGACTGACGTTTCACAGACAGGTTCCAGGGCTGCAAGTGGGTTCCCACTGAAATTATCCTGGAAAAGGAATCACACAAACACCCATCATGGCACATAACGCAGCATTTAAATCCACAATTCAAGCTTGGTGAAAAAAAGTAGAGAAGAAAGGGCTCTCCTTACAGAGTCACCATTTGCTTCCTCTTTTTTCTTGTTATTTAATGAAGAATTATTCAAGCTGCTGTGTGATCATAAGAGAATTTAGCTTGTTGGATCAACATTTGTATTTTGGTAATGCGCTTTTCTAATACTGGCGCACGCAGCAGTTTGGCGTCAGGATAAAACGCTGAAGTTCTTGCTGCAGCACAGCTCCCCATCGCTGGTGCAGTGCTCGTGGGCTTTTCTGACGCTGATTGTTGCTGTAACAGGAATAAAATGACGTTTGATTTCAATTACATTGGCTTGGAGGTCAATGATCAGACAGGAGAAGAAGAACAGAGACCCAAAATACAACATGGGGTTTTCACTGGTGAAGGGTGATATATGATTGTGGCCTGACTTGGTTTGAATTATTCATGCAGATTCATATAAATCTGAAGAAATTCTAACGTTTGACTCCTGCAGGACTCGGATGTACAACGATTGATTGGTTCAGTGGAGCAGAAGCTGTGAAATTGCAGGATGATGCAGTGACTCCCACTGCCCAACGATAAACTTGTTTTACAAGGCAAATGTTTGCGTGGAGGCTCTGTGCAGCACATCGTTGTTATTCCAATCGAAAGTAGTGTCATCTGCCTCTAAAACACCTTTCAGTTTGTAACTGTGTTTTATTCTCACCAGAGCCGACTTGGCTTTTCTACACTCGCTCGGCTGTACATACATCTTTACTTATTCATAGTCATTCTAAATTGCCCCGAGTTAAACGGTTTATATTCACCACTGGTTCTGTTACTTTCAGTTCTATAAAACACACAATATGTTTAAACCTTTAACCTAAACCTGATATCTGCACATTTTTCCAATGTATACATAAATGTTTAATAAATCTGTATCGTAGACCAGTAGTCCTCACATGCCAGCAGTGGCCCATAATTGTCGTCCCTTTTCCCACCAAGATGACGCCAATAGCCCGCAGTTGTATCTTTTACTCGGCCTCATTAGCCAAGAAGTACAATAATGGTCAGTTACCAGCAGCCTGTAAGTACACACAGGAAGTAGTCCTCCATATTCACTGGTTCTACACAGCAGACACAGCGATCAGTGAACATGGAGGAGTACGTATCCATAACTAGTCCTAAATGCCGTCTGCATTCCTTAAGAGTAATGATGTGCACCCTGTAGCTACCAGCTACTGCCACTAGCAGTCCTCAGTTGTATTCTCAGATACTTGAATCCTCATTTGAATTAGTTTCCAGAAAAGGCTGGTACAACTGGTCTTCCCCAGTAGCCTTTACATCACTTGCAGTTCTCAATAGCTGGATCATCATCAGACCCCAGTAACTGATAATAGGACTTCATGGTGACTGTAATATTTGGCACCTTTTCTTCTCTTCATTGGCAGTTTTAGTTGTTCCCAGTAGTCACCAACAGTGAATCCATCAGTGTTTTCCTAATTGGAAAGCAAACGTCACTACCTAACGGCAAGGACCAGTAGGTCTTTGACTGTCGTTGCAGACCAAGTCATCCCCCTTCACCAGCGCGTAGTTTCTAGCTGTCAATAGTTGTCTGCAAAAATAACCATCAATAGACACCAAATGAGAGCAAGAGTGGTCTACAGTGAATCATTTCCTCCTACAAATGATAATAACATCTCGACTTGACAGAAGGTTCATCACCAAATGTACAGTAGCTGCTGTTTGAATGAACTTGAATTTGATCCGTTCGTGTGCGTGTACGGTTTTGTGCACTGCTTGAGCTTCTTTACCATCTCGTACCATGAAGCTGTAGGAGATGCAACTCGTGAGCACACAATGAATGTACGGTGAACCGAGCTCCACGATGTCAGTGTCAAAATGAATTCCATATATTGTTCATTTCCACAGCAGCTCTGCAGCCGGCGGAAGATGTTCCACACGGTGATAGATTTGTTCGCAGTTGTCTCCTCCGTATGAAGCCATATCCATTTCCACAGGAACCCCATCACCGCCCCACGATAGAGACATCTATCAAAGTGTGTGCCCGGGAACATTAGTGCGTGAACATTAAGCACCTGTAGATGTATAAATCTGTTTGTCTGTAGCGAGTGCTCTGCGGGAGCGCTGCCGCTGCTCACATCACTAAATATGGATGTCCTGACCTTTTCTGGAAATGCTTCAAATCCTCCTGAAAGCTCTGATCTTTTATCGATTCTGCCTCTTGAGTGCACTTCAGGTATGAAGGGAGATGGATATGAAGAGGCTTCAAAATGCGGGCGTAAAATAAAGCAGCTGCAGCTCAATAACATCCACGTTTCTTTTTAGAAGCTTGTTTTCTGTGCCGGTTTTGTCAGCACATCAGACAAAAGCCGCTATGTTTCTGTAGCAGCTCTAACTGTTGAATCATCCTAAGGCGCGTGGTCATCGTGGGGCTTTAATGAGATAAAGAAACAAGCTCAGAGAAGAGATGCTAGAGGTGAAGTGATCAGTCAATCCATTATCAATTCTGCAAAGGTTAATGAATTCATTAACCGCTTCAGAAATCAATGAACTGTAAATTGGACTTTCAACAGGATCGAGGCTCTGCGGCCGGCACGTTGTGGTTTTTCAGTTTAACGAAAGATGTCGTCATACAGCGAGATAAGGGGTAAATAGTTGTAAAATACACCTAAAAAGCCTATGCTCGCTCGACACGCTCTGTAAACATCACTTATGTCTAAACGGGAAAGTAAAAGCACTGGCATGTTGTGCGGTCTAATGCTCTTTCATCCAAGCAGTTTTCGACCAGGTTTCCGTGTTTACCGTGCAAACCAGCTCTGCCTGAGCTCCCTGCTTCCAAATGCAGGAGACAAAGAAGCAACAAGACCAAAAAAAAATCAATGTAACCTGTGATGGGATGATTTAGAAAAATGGTCAATAAAATGAAGTATAATCCAAAGACAACTCAGTTTGTATTGAGCGGGATTCCATGTCGAAAAACAGGCAGTTTGGTTCCGTGAAAGGACTCTGAAAACTGCTCGTTCAGGTTTTCAGGTCATCGTTTCAGAACAATCAATGTTAACTAGCAGTGAAGAAGGAGATGTGATCATTGGGATGAAGCAGAGTCTCCAGACGCTCGCGCTGCAGTTATGTTTCCCATGGCGACACAACATAAATCCACAGTCCACATTAAGAGCATCGTACGTCACAGGTCAGTCGTCACCAGCTGAACATCGTAGACAGTCTCAGCAGACTGGGACTGTGGGCTCCCAGGGGATTGTGGGTGCTCTGCTACACGAGACGAGGCGTTAATGAAGAGAAGTTAGCAGCCTAACGGTCTGTTCCCTCGACCCGTCTCTTAAAATGATGTTTATCTGTCACTAAACCGTTAACGCGTCGTAGTATTTTACAATCCAGAATCAGTTTAAACCTTTAAACGGTGCAGGATCTTTTCATTTACGTTCCACACAATGTCCCAACTCTTTCGGAAAAGGCTTTTTTGTTACAACAATTTTAATCGCTCGTGCGGATGCTGTTATTTCTCATATTTACTCTCACAATTACTGCTGAAGGAGAGTAGTGGGTGAAAACGGCGATGCACACACAGTGTGAAGCTGCAGCTTCGCCGCTGCACACACTCTGAGCTGCTCAGTGAAGCGTTGCAGCACTGCTGGCGACTTTACTGCGGCACACGGACGGAACTGTGAAAGCAGCTCGCACACACACGCCGAGCGTAAAGCGCCAGGTCTTTTAGTCTGAACATCATCACACACAATCTCAGTCTGACGGACAACAAAGCTCAAACATGCGTCTGTTACAGCTGGTTTAATGGGAGGACACACACACACACACACACACACACACACACATCCCTGTTGTCTGCCAGCTGTGCTGCAGGCAGAGGACGGACGCGTGGTGGACGTCTGGGGTCAGAGGAGCAGTTCCAGCCTGTTGAAGTTGGTCTTTTGTCAGAGTGAATTTGTGTTTCTGCCACCGAGAGACACGTTTGCAGCTGGTGGACGCTGCACCTGACACACATCCGTACGGTTCCTGATTACAGGACGTCGGTTGTGTGATGTAGCATCGTCCCTCTGCCTGAAGTTCAATCAACGTTCACTGAAGAGGCTGGTTAGGACGGCGCTCAGGTGCAGGGCGGTCGCTCACAGTCTGTTGGTAACGAACTAATCTATGACGAGGACAAGCAATTAGTCGCCTCCATTCCTGCTTGAAAAACATATCAAATGCTTTTAATCCAACGGCCGTGAGTCAGTCGTGGATTCAGATTTTTGAACGATAGTTTTTAAAAAGCCAGTTATGATTCTGTGTTCGTAATACACGATTATTCACACAAATTCAGTTGTCGTGTTGTCGTCCACCTGACGAATCGGCTCCTGAGGGAAACATCGGCTCGTTGGCTGCAAAATGCTCCACCACTTCACCACCGTGTCTGTGACTGTGGCTGTCCGCTGTGTGCTGCCGGTTTGCTAAAAACAGGGTTTACGACAAAGACCGACCTGAAGCTGAAACCTGCTGCAGAGTTTGGCTCGATCCTTTATCAGTTTCTCTGCAGGATCCCTGCACTGGTGTGGGTTTCCCTCCATGTTTTTCGCTCCTTTTTTGTGTGGATGACGGCTCCACTGTCGGTCCCCGAGGGCCCGGGGAAGACAAACGGGACGGTCGAGGTTCAGTGCAACAGTACAGTGGGTCGCAGAGAGAGAAGGAAGTGGTTCAGTGTGTCGGCAGAGAAGCCGGTACAGAGCTGCCGAGAAACCGGAGCGTTTGATAATGTAATAAATATCCATCTGAGTACGTCACAAATTCGAATAAGCCGTGTTAATTTAATGAATTGCTTCTTAATGTTGTAACGTCATTAGAAAACGAAAATTAAGCACCAGTTTATTTCAGCACATTAACGACTTGTTACATTTCTCCCCACGATGCTTTAATACATTTTCAGTGATTATGAAGTTTTATGGTCATTATTACGTTATCAGCCACTCAGAGGACGAAAACGAGCACGACGTGAACACAGAAAGACACATTCGGTGTCACACACACCTCTGTCTCTCAGCCACCCACACGCCGAGACCAGCGGGACGTCTCCAAGTGCCGCTTCTCGCTGGGAGACGTCGTTATGAATCTCGTCTCTTTTTAATTTGTCATTTGCATGGCGAGCGTCGTCCCGCGGAGGCTCGGCGGGAGAGGCTTCAGAGGACGCTTGCCTCATCCGCCGCCTTGTTTTTCACGGAGTGTATTAAAAATTATGTCCAGGTTAGAGGACAGTCTGTGTTTGTCTCTGCGGTCTGTTGGTTTTTAATGCAGCTTCTTTGGAGCTTAGCAAAACTTTAGTGCTTTAATGGCACCGGCTGAACTGCTTGTCATTTCAGTCCCTACGGAATAAGCATGCAGCATTTAACGCTGATGAAAGTATTTGTTCAGTTTACAGTTTCTTCATTTTTACTCTCATATTGTTTAGTATGACATAGTGGCTTTTCTAAAAAATATTCACTCAAATGTTGGCAAATGTAGCGATCTTTTTGTTCAATTGAATAAAATCGGTATGAAAGTCAAAGTCAAGGTTTCTATCGACACCCGTAACGAACCTTTTGAAGCAGGTAGTTAAATGTCGTACGAGGCTGATGCACAATTTGACCCAGTGACACTCGCTGACTTACGGCTGTTTTTATTGTCACGTTTCAGCGGTGGCTTGAGAATTATTTTTTTTTATTTGCCACAAACATTTACTTAGACTAAAAGGTCAAAAGTCAAGGTCAGTGTGACCTCACGTCTTCCCACTGGTTCGAATCTGATATCAGAGAAACACCTGTAGGGAAATTTCATTACAGTTGGAACAGGGATGAAGCATGTGAACGTGGCGGTCACGTCATGAAACTATGCAACATTTGTGCTTCGGGCAGCAGCTGAAAAGGAATTGTTAAGCTGTCTTCTCACGGTGGCATTTCAAAAGACCGTCTGACAAACCGAAGGCTCGGTGCCAAACCCACATTTCATGCAGAACCATTATGGATGAGGTGATTGTTGACAGCGTCGACGGAGAAACGCAGAGGAAGTAGTTGGGGTGTGTTGAAAATGCTGCTCTTCTAGAGAGTTGATGTTGGAACACAGGTCAATGACGAATCCTTATGCAACATCGTGTCGGGACAGTGTCAGCGGGCAGGACGTGTGGGCGTCTGTTGTTACTGACACCGTCCAAAACGGGCACTTCTGTATAAACTCGTAGAGCTGTGACCAAACTCCTATTTTCACTTGTCAATGCCCCAGAAAAACTGGGTTTCTCACATTCAGTTCCCGTCCTCATTATCCGTTACATCATTATTTGAGTCGAATCTCAGAGAATCGTGCAGCTTGAAGAAAGTTCCTCTTGCCCCTGTGATCTTGCCTTTGTGTTTGCCAGTCTCCCAGCATGCTTCACCGAACCAAAGGCCGGCACCTTGCCATTTACGGCTCTTCAGTAAATTCGACCAAAGTGGCGGAAAAGCTTTTTGGTTGAGAGCTGCAGGTGTTCTGATTAAACTTCATTTATTGCGACGTTTTAAAATCCCCACTCAAAAACACTCTTTCTGCTCGCTCAGCTTGACGTAGCGTTTCCAGTTTAGCATATTATGTTGTTTGTCTCTGGAAAAAGAGAAACACCGCCTCCTTCAAACTGAACTGAATTTATTAGCTGTGCATTGAAGGCACAAAAGTCAAACAAATCCCCACCCAGAGGAAGTTAACTAAAGTAAATGTGCTTTGGACTTCCTGTTGAGCAGCATTAACATTTGATTATCAATGAATAATTTGCCGCTGCCTGTCGCTCAAGATCGATGCCCAAACACGGTGTTAGAAAGTCTGTGGGTGTTGTTTACTCCGTGTTTGTAGTGTTGAAGACATTTTCCGCTCCGAAACTCACTCTTTGATGCTGAGCTGACAGAATATCTAAATCATAAATGAGAGATGATTCAGTGGGAAGCATCAGAAGCTGAGGAGGCTTCACTCGACACGTTTCTCGACAAATTCCGACCTGCTAAAAGTCTTTGGATACGATTTTCAAAGTCAAAGAAAGCTGTTAAGTTGTGCATTAATTCAGGCCCGGTGGTCTGAACACAACAGTAAAATGATGTGTAATTAGTCCAATCAGGTACATTGTTGCTAGGCTGCCGGAGAAGCCTGTGGTGTGTATTCGCCGTGTTCACGCTGTTGCTAATGAATGTAGCTGCTGTTGGCCCTCAACTACTGCTAAATTGCAAATCAGCTGCTTTGAGTCCCAGTCCTGTTCAAAGTTAATGGAGTGCATTCAGGGACAGGTTGTTTGTGCCCCCCCCCCCCCCCGTGTTATTGACATGGAAATAAGCGGTGCAGCAGGTGACCGAGTGGGTGCAGCTGTAAATCCGAGCAGGTAAAAGCTCATTTAAAGGTGGAGAAACTTCATGTAACATTTTAAACTGCTTCACTTTTAGATCAATAAAACTGAATTTGTAAAAGTATAATTAATTACAAGCCTCCATCAGGATGCTGCTCTGATAGTGGCCTGCAGTTTGGCTTGGGTTCATCAGCTGAGTGAAGAGTTTGCAAATGTTGCTCTGTGTATTTGTTCACTTTTATTTGTGGCTTAGTGTCTGTTTTACCTGGGCACTAAATACATTCCTATCACGTCAGCTGAGACACGTCCGTGTGCGCACCTGAAACATGCCGAATGTTTCCCATCCAGCTTCTAAAGTCACTCTTTTAGGTTTTAGGACTGTTATGGCCCGGTTGAAATCAGATCTGCGGGATTATGACGAGTGATCTCATTACGTTGGTCGACCACTTTGACGTTGATACTTGATTTACACACCCGTCAGCTTAGTCACACGTTATCGTGCCGTGTTACGAGCTGCGTTGTTGTTTGGGCTTGTGATCAAAACTGCATCTTCGATTTAGGTTTAGGCTCAGCAACACGTTGTGGTTGGGGTGAGAACCACCA
The DNA here is from genome assembly GCA_033026295.1 of Channa striata. Lineage (NCBI taxonomy): Eukaryota > Metazoa > Chordata > Actinopteri > Anabantiformes > Channidae > Channa > Channa striata. The sequence continues at coordinate 23,407,478 of CM065181.1, forward strand.
CCTGTGTCGTAGGTGACGCACTGAATCCCAAAGGGCGTGATGATGAACTAAAAGTCACCATTCACTGGCATCAAAATGCTCAAACTGGAATCAACGTTAAATGTAAATGTTAAAAAAGAAGAGCAAGAAGTGAGCCTTGGGGAACTCCACATGTTATTGGCTTGCTAGTGCTGAAGCGATATGCAAATCCCCTACATGCTCGGTGTCTCATAGAACAAGTCCTACACATAGTTTTAAAGTTTTAAAACATTTATTCTGTGCTACGGGCTTCCAGCAGAACCAGGCTCAAATGATCAGATCACTTAAACCTCAGTTTACTCTTGCAGTTATTCAGGATTTTTAACGACTCCTGAAGTTCATCGCTTAAAATAAAGGTATCATCTTTTTATTCACATTCACGGCCTCCGTCTACCCCTGCTGCAGCTGCAGCGTCGCTCCATCGTCTGGCACACTGTAGAAAGGTCTGAGCTCCGTCAAACCCTCACGACTTCACAGCAGCGACACACAGGGACACTTTACCATCCCCGGAGTGTCGTCCTGCCGATTTCAATGAAAGGCTAATGTTGGCTAATCTGCCAGGCGAAAAGTTCAGCCCGGGCTATGTTAAGGCTGACACCAGGATGCTGTAATGGCCAATTAGGGCTGGCATAGTGCGGAGGAGTCAGACATGTGGAGGAGATTAGAGTCACGACACCAGCGGGTCGCTGCTCCAGTGGGAGAGGAAGCAGAGGGCGTAACACCGAGTGAAAGAAGACGTGCTTTGATCCATCCGCCGCTTCCCCTCGACATTTATTCCTCCTGTCAGAATGAAAGGACGTCTGGACTGAATATATATTACGCTGTGCTCTGAAGTGACCTGTCTACACTCTGTGTGGTACGAAGTTAATATTGCTGTTGAGCTTTTGTGTAAAAAGTGAGTCAGTGGGCAAAGGCTTCAGTGTCCCTCTATGACATCATCCATTTTATTGATTTCCTTCTTCTTTATTTTCTGTAATGGATCCAACGACCTCACAGGCCTCAGCAGCAGCTCCTAATATAATAGGTTTAAGGACTGTTATTAGAATTCAATGTGATTTTTAAAACATTTCCCAACTTCATAAAATGGACAGTCAACATTTGTGATTTCACATTTTCCAGTAGAAAACAGGCAGTGACCTCCGACAAGTCATTTACGTTCTATATTCAAAGCGTGAGTTTACTTCAGTGACCAGTAGATTAACGGAGGAGAAATGGCGTCACAGTGGTGCTGCTGGATTTTTACTCTAAAACATGAACCAAGTACTAAGGCATTTCTGAAATAGTCTCGGTGTGACTTTGTCAGCAGAATCACATGGTGTTTAGTGCTGTAAATGCTCAACAAGCCTCGTGCAACACGAAGAAACGAGCTGCTCAGCACGTTCACTGGCCACGATGACATTTTACCTGATGTAGGTTAAAACGTTCATGCTGAATCTTACTCGAGCAAGAGTTAAAATCCATTTAAATGTCAGGACCACGTTACATGTAAGACACGTCATTCCATGATCCTCTTCTGAGCCGACGTTCCTCGTTGGCTGGAGGTCCAGGCTGTGCCTTTGGATTATGGACTATGGATAATTATGGATCTTTCTCCCACGTGAGCCTGAGACATGTTTCTGTTCGGCTGTATTTTCCTTCTGCAGAGCCGTTAACTTTGCCGGGGTCAACCTGCTGCACACTATCGCGTCGCCTTTGCTCTCCTCGGTAATGGCTCCTCTCCCCTCTCACTTGCTCCCTCCCCTTTCTCATTTTTTTCCTTTCTCTTTATCTTGTCTCCATTTCCAGCTCAGTTTCATCTTAATTTCTCTCTTCAGGTCTCTCACACTTTTAACCTGCTTGTTCCCACTTGAATCTCGTCTCTTTCTTATCTGCAACTCCTTTCTCTTAATACAATGATGCATTCTCACTTCATTGTTCGACTTCTTGCCCCCAGTTTTCTATTATTTTTGTATCGTCCGTCTTGTTTTTAACTTTCATCCCTTGTCATTTTCTTACTTTGCCTTTCACTGTGGAGTTTCATCATTTTTTTATTAACCTTCTGCTTCTGGTTCATCGTTTCCTTTCATCTAATTTCCCTCCTTCCCATGAATTTTCTTTCTCTGTTCTCTCTCTCCTCACCGTTTCTTCTCTGTTCTCTGCTTTGTTTTCCTCACTCTCCTCTCCTGGTTAGCATCTGATGGGAGGGTCACTGCCCTTTTAATTATGGTCTGATTTCCCAAGGCTCTGGCCGTACTGACCCCCCTCAGCCCACCTCCTCCTCCTCGTCTTTGGTGGCCTTGGCGAGGGTTCGTCTTGCTGAGGTAAGGGGCTGTGAAGACGCATTGAAATCAATGGCCGTGTCCCTGTGGGGCCGAACGACTCCTCTCCATCACCCGAGGACACGGCCATTAGGTTGACGAGCTGAAGGTGTTTTATTTTATTTTGTCGTCCAGCCTGTCGGAGAGTTTCCCTGCAGAGACCTCAGATATGTGTGCATCTTTGTGTCACATGACCCCCCACCCCCTCGCCTCACAGTGTAACATTTTCGGTTTTTCACAGGAGGAAAATCCCACATTTCGATTAGAAAGTTCTAAAAACCCTCGTGTGTTTTTTTTGTTAGTTACCAAGAATGTCGACCCCAGCAAAGTCTGATAAAATGACGAGCACGCTTTAGTGTTTACTTCATTTTATATTTAGTTATTTGTGATTTCTCCCTCATCATACTCAAAATAACAACCAGCCTCCACGTTTCTGCCAAAACAAATGACAAATCATCCTTAATCCAGGTTAGACATGCAGACGTCTGTTTCCTTCAATTTCACTTTAATGAATCAAGCTGTAGCATGAGGCTCAAAATGGTGTCAAACATTGACCATGCGGCGTCTTATAAAATGTGCAAGGACCTTTGACGTTTCCTGGTTAGTTATTTAAAAAGGGAAAGTCTCTGCACTCTGAGAGTCTGTGTCACGGAGGCGTTTAACTTGACGTTTCTTTGTCGTTTCTGCAGCCGTTGAAAATCAGTTCCCCTCGTTTCCCCGTGTTCCCACAGCATGTGGCCTCCTGCTCTACAGTAAACCTTCAGTTTGGATCGCGTCTCCCTGGCCCATCGACACCAGTAACGAACAGTGATATCAGCCAAATTATTCCAGAATGAAAATCCACTTCATGAGTCACAAGTGACCAGCTGGAATTTATGTCTATGTCACTGCTGTTTTAGTCCTCATGAAGACACCTCAGCGACATATTCACATGCAGATTTTATTTTAGTATCTGATGAAAAAGTGGACCTGAAGCTGATTGGAGGCAACTTTGAGTAAAGGTTGAGCTGCGTCTCTTTCTCCTGTTTTAATAACTTGAAGCATTTAGTGGAAGTGGTTTGTCTCGTTCTCAACAAACCCACGAAAAATAAATCACAAAAACACACATCCACGCTTTCTGTGACTTTCAGGAGACGCTAAATCCGGCCACATGACAATATTTGTGTAAAGCCTCCGTCACACATTAAATCAGAAGCATCCTCAAGGAGTTATTTTGAATATTTGGATCTTTTCAAGTGCAAATGTGTGTTGGGGAAATCCAGTGTAGAGAGCCGGCTGCAGCTGTGAAGCTCTGATGATGAAGGCTGAAATGTGTTGGCAGCTGTTTGCCCGATTTCCTCACACTTGCCTTTACACTTTCTTCCTTCCTGTGACAAGAGAGAGAGAGTTTCAGCAAAGGCCCAGTCCAAACACGTGTAGGTACAGAGTTTCTTTTCTGGTTCAGGCTTTAGAACAACGTTTCATCTGTATTCTTAGGCTTCGTGCACGTGGACATTGGAATCTTTGTGTCTTGTAGGAGTAAGTGCACCGGGCTGCTTCTCCTCACAATCACTAAACTTGGTATTGTCGAGAAGAAAAGACGGAAATTGAGGGAAATTGTCCCTCATTGTGCTCTGTACTAGATGCTAGGCATTGTTCGTGGTTATTTTAAGCTTGTGTGCCGCTGCCGCTCAATTAGTCTTATCTGGGATCAAATCAGTCCTGTGCTGATGGGAACATTCAGTCTACAATACTGTATCTAAAATACCCAGACGGATCCAGGAAGATTCGTGGGTTTAAAGGTTTATCAGATTCTGTTTCCCACTCAGCCCAACCGGTCAAAGCAGATGTCCGCCCACCCTGAGCCTGGTTCTGCTGGAGGTTTCTTCCATTAAAGGGAGTTTTTCCTCTCCACTGTTGCCTATAGCTGCTCAAGGGGGATTTGTTGGGTTTTCTCTAAGTGTCTGTATAGTCTGGACTTTATTGAAATGACCTTGTTGTGAATAGTCACTAATTAAAGTTAAATGGAATTAGATGGCAAAACACTACACAGGGTTATGCTTATGAATGTTAACGCATCAAGTCGACCCGGACGGCCCTTAATATCACAGTCAGTTTGCTTCCAATAGGCATCTGTAGAAGTCCACTGGCTGTCTGCCGGAAATCACTGGACCACGTGCAACTTACGGATGTCAAATAGATGCAGTATGTCAGGGGGAAATGGGAGCTTTGCCTCCAAGACGTGAAACCAGACTGAGTATTAAACCAGCTCAACGCTGTGTCATTGCTGTACAAGTCTGAATGTCGCGGAAAATCAGCTGTGTCTCTCTGTTATCCCTTTAAAGTGATCTTCAGATTCGTCCTGTCAGATGTTGTACAGGACACAGTTTTCCTGCCCAATGAACGTCGAACCCTCAGAGCTGCAGGTGTGCTCGTCTACCTGCCGATCTTCTCCGGAGCAGGTGTCGGGAAGGCCGAGAGGAAGAGGAGGAGACGTGAGGATGGACAGATGGAAAGCTGCAGAAGGATGGGGGTGGGGGTTTACCTCCCTCAACCACATCCAGTGGATGTTGGTGCTTAATATATGGATGGCTGAGTATGACTGAGTGAGGGGGGAGGAGAGGAAGGAGGTGGCAGGCAATACATCAAACGCGCTGTGATGAGCAGCATGCTGGGCAGGCGATCACCCTCCTTCCTCCCTCACCTCCCTCCACAAGCCTTTCCCAGAGGTCCTTCTGGGCTCGAGAAATAACAACCACAGGGAGCAGCACATCCACGTCCTAATTGTCTGTCGCTGCACTCCATTGGTCAAGAAAAACGCAACTTAATCAGCTTGTCGGACTCCGAGGCTCCCTGAAGAGCTGCAGACAAGGATAAAGACCGAGCTGCTGTGGCTTTTGGAGGAACAGTGTCGCCTTATGTCGCTGACGGTGAAAACACCAGGCCTAGAATCACGTTGATTTTCACCGTCGTCTTCATTTACGTGAGCTCAAAATGCCACAACGTGAATTCATGTTCCTGGCAGAGGAACAGGAATAAAACCAACAACTACATGGCACCACAGTGATTGGCCGTGATGAGGTTTCTGCACCCGGGTTTGGCTCATATTCGCGGATCAAGCCCTAATTTTTGACTTCTTCTGTACAGTGCATATTCTTACGTATATTCTTGCTGGTATATGACTATATCCAGGTGATGTGTGATGTCATCTCGTCAGGAACACAAATATGACGGCGCGTGCACAGAGTGGAGTGTGACCTACAATTAGTGTAACAGTAAGAGCTCAGAGTGACGCGTCGATCCGTCGGCATCATCTCAAACATTCAATTTGGATGTCACGCTGCACACACCCACGTCTGAATATAGTCATGAAGACTCTCATCGATGTAAAACATTTTCCAGCGCTTCAGCATAAACTAACCTCAACCTGATTCCAACCACATTCCGGCCAAGATGCCGTCACAGCCCATGTATTGGACACAGACAGATATCAAACAACACATCCACAGATGGTAGTGATTCTCCAGTGAGCAAGTATCATCTATAACACGGGTCACCACGACAACAAGAATGTGCTGCAAGGTTACGACCCAATCACCTGATCCGTACCTGCCACACACACACACACACTGTGGGCTCCTGGTCTTCAGTGATTGAGTTTTAATGGGTCTGTCCCCGATCGTGTGGACTTTTTAGACTGTGTCCTCCCACAGTCTAAAAAGCCGTTCACGGGTTCGGACTTTGATGGCAGGTTCAGGTTTAACTCGGTGGGTTTGGACATTTGGCAGTTCGGATTGAAGCGCGTTTTTAAAACCTTGGCAGCTTTGGGAGATTCAGGCTCCAACTTGGTAAATGGAGTTTGCTCTGAATTCATGAATTTTGGGCATTTTTAAAGAATTGAAAATTGACAATTCTCAAATTAAAATACATTTATGCATTAATCAGAGATTTGGAGCCTCCGTACTCTGCAGCGTGGTTAGATTCGAGCCTGAAATGGGCCCAGCCACTCTGAAGTGCAGACTTCACCATCCCGAACAGGAAGTTTCTCCATCACACGCTGAGCTCAGCTGGCTGAAGTTCACTTAAGGTTTGGCTTTGGTTTGGTCATGGAGCAAGTGGGAAAGAAATTACATTTTCTTCTCCTCGTGAGTCGAGAAGTAAACGAATCCTCGTCTAATTTTCAAAACTGCTGCAGCCGAACATTCGTGCGTGTAATCCTCTCGTGGTGGGTTTCTCACTGTGCTTTGCAGAATGGCGCTGGCAGTTATTTGCATTTTAAGACCTTGGGTCCATCACGCCTGTGGACTGTGTGTGAGAGAGTTTTGTGTTTGTCCCCACAGAGCTGGATGAGCCTGTGATTGTGAAGATGGATTTTTAAGTTGCATAAAGTGATTATGGGGACTCTAATGTTCCGTGTGCAGTTGAAAACATTGGAAAGGCTCAGTTGGGTAGATCGTCGCCCCCTTGAAGGTTTAAGAGTGTGTTTCCCGCTGATCGTTGACAGAATGAGGTCAGAAAACTGAAACGGCTATAAATATTTCATATATTGTATTCTGGGTTTAACGTGATTCAACGTGGACTTCGGTTCAGATTTTGTTAAAAACCTAAAGGCTGATTTGTTTGCATCAGACAAAAGTCAGAAAGGTCAGTGATTTCGAAATCATGGACATGCTTAGCATCTGCCTCTTCGGCCCTTCATCATATTTTACTGTATGAAAGAGTCAAAGCCAAGGCCCACACCTTTTTTTACGACCCAGTCCATCAAACGGAAATATTCTACTGCAACATGTTTTAAAATATTTCCCCCAAAATGCGTCCAGACAGTTGTGGCATTTTTGGAAACTTTCAGCTTATCCACTAGAATACGAAATAAGTTTCTGTGCACTGCAAAAAAAAAGTCTGTATTTGAGTTCGAAAACAAGTGACAAAATCTGCCAGAGCAGCAAGAAAATGTGAGACACATCTGTGTCTTTGCTGTGTCCTTGGAAACGAGAAGGTGTGGAGCTGGATGCTGCAGTAGATGTGAAATAAAAAAAACTCTTCAAACAGATTTATTTGCATCTGAGCTGAAAGATTTTCAGCTCGTCTCGATTTGCTTCCTTCCTTTAATGAATTCAGTATCAAGGACCCGAGAGAAGTTATTTTAACATCAGTGTGTACAATGAATATTAGTGTTTGGCAAAGATTAAGAAAGAATGAAAACTAAAGAGAATTGAAATCACTTCCTTGACTAAAAACACAAACAGGGAAATTTGACTTTTTAAATTTTGAGTTTGATGCCAGAATCAGGTTTAAAAATGAAATAAATTAAACTTTTTCCATCCCTTCAACAGCTCGTCCACCCGCAACACAAAGAAGTACACAAGTCATTTTTAAAGAGCTTGTAAGGAACCGTGTTGATGACCGAAACGTCTTTCCGGACAGTTGCCCTTGTTTCAGACAGCTCAGATTGATTGTGGTGATTGTGTTTATCGGCCTTGTTAACGGCGCGTTCGCACTGTGGCGACCTTCCGTTTAGCTCGGCCAAAGACATGCCTGCATCGATCCGCTGACGTCGCCACACATTTGCAAATGCCGGAGCCACAGGAGGCGACTTAAAGCCACAGTATTTGTGCAGGAACTGGCTCTCAGACTCATGTGAACGTGCAGTGTAGCTCTTTCTGGAAGGTTCTTCAGCCAGACCTTCCCTTCAGACCGAACACAGAGGTCCAGTTATTTCTGACTGTCGCCCAGTGAAGCAGAGTGGAATATATGAGATTTATTGTGTTAACGTCTGAACCCCGTGATGAACCCAGGTCCAGTTCAGCTGTGACAACCGTAAAGCAGCAGTAGTAAAAGCACATGACTGAATAGTTTCCGAGCGTCTGGGTGAATCGACACAAACGTGTGTGAACTGAACTGAACTGCTTACCTGAGCTTATTTTCAGCAGCTTGTGTTTTTTTTTTTTTTTTTTTTTTTTTTTGGGGGGGGTGCTGCAGGGCACCGCACACACCGATCGTTTGTTCTGCCGTACGTTGACTTCCCCCCGCGCACGCAGGAAGCAGCGAGGTGCGGGGATTTGCTGCGGCAGCGGCTGCTCTCCAGTTTTTTGCAGCGTGTTGTGATGATGTGGAAGGTGAGGTGCTGATAGGGAGCTGATGTGGCTTCTGGATTCCCACCTGGCGGCTTGTGCTAAAAATGTCTCACCTCACAGGGCTGTCGGTGGGTTAAAGCCTCCGGCAAACAGCACAGCTCACTGCAAACGAGATCTGCTGCTGGAGGTACAGAGCTTCAAATTGTCCACTCTGATTCACACGCGTTAGTGTTTAATGAAGGGCGGGATTTTAGCTGGATCCACGTCTCCAGCATTGCTACTTTATCCTCAAAATGATCAGACACTTCCTGTTTATAGAAAGTGGCTGTGGTCTCTTTACTAATTCAGGTTAAGTAACATTCTCACGCGTAACAGGAAACGCTGCGGCCACCAGTACAAAGGCCAACACCAGAGAAATTGGGAGGTTTGCCAGTGTGAAGCAGGAATGGAGGGAAAAAATGCAGCTGACAGAACTAAACCAGCTGGTCTCCTCAGTTCCCAAAGAACAGGTGATGCAACACAGGAGTAAACACGCTGCTGTCCCAGCATCAATATCAAAATGAAAAGGTAGAATAAAGGAGTTAAATACCAACATCAGCTCGCAGGTCCTTGATTCTAAGCGGTTGTTGATTTCGTTTAGTTAGCCCAGATATTCAGACGTCGCTGAGGCCTTTTCTCTTTTGGGGTAGTATGACAACAAATGATGACGTGGAAAAACTTTGCTTCATGCAGGTTGTTGAGCGTCGTGATTTTCCTCCGGTGGAGTTTTACCTGCAGCAGCAGCTGATCACCTGAAGTCAGTGACTCGTCACGTCCCGGATTAATCGTGGGAACTCTCGAGCGGCGCCGAGTCTTTTCGGTCAGCGTTTGTGCAGCTTCCACACTTTAGCATGACTCCAGAGCGGGAGCCCCTGGTGCACCGTGAGACAAATTAAAGCACGGTTTCCTGTTTCCTCCTCGCCCGCTCTGAGCAGAGCCTCGGCTTGTTGGCTGCTGGTTTCTTCACGAGAATTATGGGTCTAATTCACAGACACTGACAGAAAACTTTTTTTTTTTTTTTTTTTACCACCAGGCCTGGACAATTCTTTGAAGTGCTTCACATCGGCATCATAAATAAGCATGAGGCTGCATGTTTGGAGTGTGTGTGTGTGTGTGAGAGTTTTCTGTATGAGTGTTTGATCTTCATTTAAAAAGCTGCAGAAATCATTTTGTGGCAGAATGGAGGGAGCTTCTATCTCCGCTCTTTGATGTCCATTCAAATTAATTACAGAATAAAAACGTCTCTAAATTGATTAGATATCGTCAGGAGGTCACAGGAAGCTCATCGCCACCAAACTAATTGTGAGTCTCTTTCCCAGTAAGAAAAACCAAGTATTCAGTAGAGCAGAGCGGGACAAAGACAAGAAGAAGGAGACGTTTGGTGATGACTGACTGCGATCCGTCCTCTCCTAACTGAAAGTGTGTGTCTCACGCTGCACTTCACACCGGGGCCAAAATCTGCATAGGTGTCTCAAATATTGAAATTAATGTTGACTTGCCGGCCGTTCCCTCGGCCTTCTCACCCAGCCTCAGCTGACCTCATCCACCTCGGTGCAGTCGAGAGATAATGAAGGAGGATGAGGTTCGGACAAAGCTGCTGAAATCAGATCCATACACTCCCCACTTGCTTTCTGTGGCTCCAGTTTCGGCTGTAAATTTACATTCACTCTTTTAAACTTCCCTCTGACTTCACCACAGCAAAACGTGCTTCTAGCTGGAAAACTCCTCCAGATGACATCACCTAGAGGGCTTTTTTTCATCATCAGGAGTTTAGACTATGTCATCTGGAGGAGCTCTGAAAAGCTGGCTGAAAGTGACATGATCTGAGCTGCGGCCTCTTCCTGTTTAACGTGCACTAACCAAACGAGAACCAAAAGAAGCAAGTCAGAGATGAGTGAAGGTGTCCTTTCGAACTTCCGACGGATTCGTTTTCACAAACTTATTGAAACAGACAAAACGTGAACCGTGTGCCTGGTTTGATTCCCGTTGTGTCACTAGAAGATAGTCTGCTTTCCAGCAGATTTCACTGTAGCATCTGAGACTTTTGGCTTTTTCTCCCCTTCAGAGACATTTGTTCTTTTGTGTCACGCAGAGTAAGACGAACCTACAGTACGGGGCCAAACGCCGATCATTCGTACAGATTTAACACCAGCGACAGCAGGCAGCTCAAGTGTTGTTTTTCCTCCAGCTGAAAGCGAACTCTCCTGCAGTAATGGACGGTGAAGCGCCCTGTCCATCTCTGCTGCCCTTGGAGGCGATTTTTACCGCAGACCTCAGAAAAAAACGCAGTGAAGTGCAGTTTGCTGCCAGCTTTCATTTTAAAACAATCTCAAACTTCAGGCTTTAGTGACATCCACAAAGCAGACGTGTCAGTCTCCTTTATTCGCTCTCAAAGCCGGTCCCGTCTGTCTCTGGGTTTCATCAGCAGACCTTGATGAGTGTTGGTGTTGCTGGAAGCCTGCTGGATATGGGGAATTACTGCTCATTTTCTGGCGCTCACCTGCAGCAGTCGGAGCCTTGTAATCATATAAGAGCGGCTCACAACCAGCCACTGCAGCACGAGAGCATGACGGCCTTCGCTTTCATGCTGAGGCACACTGAGAGCGGCTCGTCCATGTGATGTGCAGATCAATGAGCGCACAGGAATTGATTGTGGTAAATAATAGATTTTCACCACGAGTTGATTACTGTCCGCCTGTTGTTGTTGCCAGTCGTTACGGGCCGAGCTGACGAGCGTTATCACGTAAAGCCGGTGAAGGACGGGGTCATCAAAGGTGCATCTGAGCCTCCGTCAGTCAAAAAGCAGGAGAAGGTCATTGTAACGGTGACAGTAGACGAGAGAAAACTTGCACTGAGCTTCTCCAAAACCTTCTAATTGGATATTTCGTGGTTGTCAACCGACAGACGTGAAAAGGCCTTTTCCAGCTTCGCTTTTAATGCACCTTTGTGAGGCTTCGTTACAGCTGCGCGGGCCATTTACGAGCTCTGCTGAGCACGCGTGTTGATCGAGTCAGTTTGCTTTACTAACGTGCCATTCCCGAAACAATGGGCACTGAAATTAAGAAATCTCCGACGCAGTCACGTGTTGGTCAGTTTGTTACAACCACGGTTCCAAGCAGCTCGAAGGGACCTGATCGAAAGTTTGCAAAGAGACTGGAGACTGTGTCAGGTTGGATTAGCAGCTGTTGGGCAGAACGTGGATGTGTTCACGGGGACAATAGACAATCATGAATCGGTGTAATTTAAACCTCTGCTCCAGGAATATCTGCTGAGGGTCAGATAAAGCAACCCGGCTGTAAATCAGCCCATTGTTTCCTTTTGTCTTCTTTTTCCCTGCGTTAAAATAATAAAGCTCCAACTCGTCCGGGGGTGAGATACATAAACCTTTGTCTTGAATTACAACTGAACAGAAATATGCATTCTTTCAGTCAGACATTCATCACTCCTAAACCATTTGAAATGATGCGTTTATATTGGATTGAAGCGTGTTGATTTGACAGTAGTTAGACAATCAACGATGTGGATGAAGTTTCTGTTCATCTCGTCCATGTCCTGATTATTTCCTTGTGTCACCTCTGGAAAATCTGTGCACGTGTGCATCAAGTGTTGGCTCTGTAAATGGTTGTTTCCTTCATGTCGAGCGAGGACGAAAGGTGAATTCAAATGAAGCCTCTCGAGGTCACCAGACTAATTATATGATAGCTGCTAGTTCGAACCTCCAAAAATGAGGGTCTCAACCCCCCACCTCTCGTTGCATTAGTGCGGCAGTCCACCTGTAAACAGGCTAATGAAGGGAGCCATCATTTATGTCCCGAGGCAGAATATCACACATCAAGCTCTTCCCCCTCGCAGACGCTCGTCTTGATCACAGCGTAAGTCTGCGTTTACAGGCCTGTGCCGCATCGGAAACGGCCGGGGCCGAACGAAACGCAAGCTTCCTGCGGAGGGGCCGGCGATCGATGGCCGCGGTCGCCACATGACAAAAGGCCTGTGTGCCGCCCTTGATTCTTCTCTCGGGACGAGCTCAAGGTCGGAGCACTGTGAGCGGGAGCAAGAAAGGAGAGCGATTTAAAGCAGCTGAGCAGCGTGTTTTCCTTTGGCTTTGATTGTTTGTGCTGAGACAGTCCAACCCTGAGGTGCTTTTTTACAGTCAAGGAAGTGTGAAGGGGGAGCGAATTCATGAAATGAGAGAAAATCTTACTACTTTGACATTGGCAGTGTTAAACAGTGCATAGCTAAAGTACTGATGCCAAATAAACCCTAAAACACTGAAGTGGGAAGGACGCCCCCTCGTCCTGCCTGGGAGCAGGACGTAAAGTCGGTTTGTTTGCATGTCTTCAAACAGAGGATCTGCTGCAGGATAATTAGGGGCAGTAGTACGGCAGGTGTGTGCTCCTAAAACGGAACAGTCTGTGTTCGTTGGCCGCCAAGACAATCAAAGAAAGACCTGAGACGAGTCATTTTTTGCACTCGGTGAGGTGACGCAAAGGCTCCTCTCGAAAAGAAGGGTAGACGAGGTTAGTCCGCTCTTTCACCTGGGCGGGATCCAGACGATCCATAGCACAGCGATCGATGCTGCTCATTTATTTAAAAGAGGAGCCCAGCAAGCTGTGAAAAGCCTCATCAATATTTTCCTTACTACTTTTATTAAAGATTTTTTATGTTTTTATCATGTTTGTTTAAACCTTCTGAGACCCGTGAAGGCTTTTGAGGCTGTTTACTGTCTGGCTAAGACCTGAGGACACAGTCAGACACGTTCCTGCACGTTCCTTCGTATTCGAGGCGTTTTTCTCAGGGACTGTGTGTGGACATGCAGCTTTACTGACACATGCTCTAATTGTTCATTTCTGCTCTTCCTCTGAGACATTAATACACTGGACATCACATTTTGTCCAAGGACTCAGTATTTAAACGCCTGCATCAACTGTGTCCTGCTGCAGACCAGGGTGTGTACAGCCTTCACACTGCAGCTGTGGTTGATAGGATGATATACTGTCCACTGTCAACTGTTGTCCTTTTACTGTCTCTGGCTCTGCCAGAAATAGCATTATGAGTAATACTGTAAATCAGTGAGCAGGACTGATTTACGGCAATATTTCGATTCTTATAATAGTTTATCATCAAACTGATTAAGTGTCGATTTGTCCAGCTCTCGTGGACAGTGGATTTCTTTTAGAAAATGGCCAAAACGTCTTCACAGATCACATGCACCATCAGCCAGGATTTTGCCTTCAACATGTCTGTGACATGACAGACTGACAAACACCCTGTGTTCTAGAAACACGTCCTCAAAAGAAGAGCAACGGTGCATCTTTAAGTACATTTAAATTTGATTGTATTCGCTAAACTAAAGCTGTTGTTAATCATCACAGAGAGTAAAGTGTGTTTAGACTCACCTGGTCTAGAATGTGTCGCACTAATGTCAATTTCTTCGACGAGTGTGTGGTGATGTTCACGTCGTGTGCACCAAACGCTCTCAGGCTCGGAGAACCTTCGATTTGTAGCTTCTTCAGTTTCGTCAAGGCGACTGACAGCAGGCTTTGGAGAGGAGGAGCTGAAAGTGGAGGGAGAGGAAGGGATGACCCAAAAAAAAGCCAGTGGAGCGGATGGAAAATTGATGGAGGATACGGAGGAGAAACCTCAATGGATATCAGGCATTAGAGGACAAGGACGAGAGAGCAAAAGGCGAGTGAGGGAGAAAGCGCGAGATAACGAGGAGACATATTTAAATGTCAGATTCCCTCAGGTAACTAACACTGTGAAATGACCTCAGTTTCCACACAATATAATCCAGCAGAGCGATACCGGATTATAAATCCAGTCTGAGGCAGCTCACTGCATCAAATGCCACTTGCAGTTATGGCGCCTTTATAATCAAAGGTTTATCTTTGGTGACCCGCATCCGTCCGACTCCCACTTTCTGGTGTTTCAGGTGTGGGTGAAGTCTCAGGGAGAAAGTGCAATTACTGCCGTCACTTTAAATACTACTTGACATGCACATTTACCGTTACAGTCCTCTGTTCGCCATTACCTTCACAGCAAGGGTCAAAGCAGCGAGTTCATTGATACCGAAAAACTACAATCTAACACAAATCCAAGGTCTGACATGACGACTGCATTTATTGAAGCAAAAGAAATTGACGTAATACAAACCAGGCCTGAGGGCGTCCAAAAAAAAAACTACCAAGCTGATCATCTCCATCAGTCTGGGAAGATTTGCAAAGCTATTTCTTGGGCTCTGGAACTGATCCCCAGCAAGAGTCACTAGACAATAACAAACCTTTCCAGAAGAGTCCGACCTTCGATTCGAAGAGCAAAGGTCAGTTTTAACGAGTCCGTTGCCTAAAAGACTTAAGGTAGAAATGGCGTCATGGGGGAACGTTAAGGCCCCTTTGAATTGTCTGGACTCATTCCGGTGGCGTCAAAAAGTAGAACTTTGTCCAGGGTTCGACTGTTGTTGTCACCAATTCCATTTAACGTAGATTCACTATTTTTTTCACATTGTTTGCAATCACATCAGTTATTTGTTGTTAAGAGGCTGTTACGTGAAGACAGCGTTGCATTATGGGACGCTCGGAAGTTCCTCTGTGTGCACGGCGGTTAATTGGTGCTAAGCATGATGCAGCTGCTGTTTTACTCAAAGTCAAAAAGAGTTGAGCAGCTGGGCTGGATGTTGAGGCACAACGACACTTCGTTCTGTCCACACTGGCACGTTTGACTTTCATTTTTCACTCAGTGTATTTTTTTGACACCGGAGCATTAATGCGAATACCTGTTTCCTTTCAGTCGGGTGTCACTTCCTTCGTGCGCACACTTGACTAAATGTGATCAAATCACAGCTTTTCTTAAGAGCTGGTGTGTGTGGATGACACTTTTCAGCAATGGGCTCACGTTGAGGAGAGCTGGAGATTTGCAGCAGATTACTTTGAACTTCTGGTCTGATTACTTAAAAATCGCCTTGTGCTGCATGTACAATTTGAAATGAAATTTAAGGCCTGATTGTCCGGTGCCGCAAAGTCCCGATCAGCTGCACCAAAGCAGCTCTGAGACAAACCAAAGCTGGAACGACGACGCTGTGAAAAACAAAATGAAGCTTTGCTTTCGCTGGCCTGTACTCTGTGTTCCAGCTTTTGAAGTGCCCTTGAATGCGACACAGAAACCCCGGGGCACTTAGCGTCTTTGTGAGGCGTTTTGTTATCAAAATTGGTTGCAGCCCGCAGCCAGCGGTTAGGTCCGAGAGGTTCCGCATCTCCTAGCAACAGTGGGAATGTGCAGATTTAGCCGGATATTGAGGCCGACTGATGCGTCGCTCTTTCCATTTACGCTGCTGAAGTGTGACGTATGCAGAGGCTAATAGGAGACAAGTGGAGAGCAGGGGGACACGACGTGGACAGACGGAATAATAGAGACTGAGACGGGCTTTTTTCTATGGTGACACACACAGACGACGTGTGCGCTGACGGACAGGCCGAGAATAACCCTCGCCTTCACAATCAGAGTCTGATTTCCTGTGTGTGTGAGTGTCTATATGATCGTTAATACACGCACACGGCTCACCGTCTGTTTGCTTTGTGACCGTCTACATACATAATATATGCGCATGGGCTTTGGCTGGTGTTGTACACTTTAATTATCCGGCGTGTGTTATCTGGCAGCTCTCTGACAGTGAGCCCTGGCATTGATGTGGCTGCCGCAGGAGCTGCTATTGTCAGGCCGAAAAGCATAAAATCTCCCTGCTTAATTACCCAAGGAGAGGGAAGACGAGGCGGAAGGAAACGCAAGCACAGAGCGAGGAGCGCCGGAATACAGTGAGCCGCGGCTGCTGTACCTCACGGTGTCGTATACGTACGACTCAGTCTACAGCGTGTTTCCAATCACGTCATGTATATTACGTTATTATTAAGTATATTTAATGTTTAAGTTCTGAAGGTTTTGCCATTTGTTGCACTGGTTCAGATAATTCACATCCATATGTGAGGGCAACGGAATCCAAGAAATGGGTCTACATTCAAAAGCAGTCAGTCTGGGAAAGGATGGACCCAATAATTTACACTTTTTATTTTCTTTATTGTCACATATGAAGGTGGATACGTTCAAAGATGCTAAGAAGAGAAAAGCTGAAGGACAAAAACCAGAAAGGAATAAAGTGACTTGACTTTTTTCTTTCCCTCTGAATCTAAATGTTATCAGTTCCCCATCAGTGCGTCCCCCAGGACTTATTGAAGTCCACACCATCCTCTGAAATTCTGCAGGCAAAAAAAGGCCACTGTCAAACTGAAAGGTCAGGTCGAGTCTGTGCAGCAGACTGCAGTGTCTCTCCTGTCAAGGTGTCCACGAGTCAAACTCGGGACACTGAGCATTTCAATTCGTGTCACTCCAGAAATGTCTCAGTTTAAATCTGGCATTTAGTTAAGTGAAACCACTTTCAGTCCAAAAATGTCTCAACCATCTCATCCAGAGACAAACTCTTGAAGTCCACAGAGCTGGATGCAGATGTTCAGGGTTCAGCTCTGAGTTAGTTACATTCTCGTCCCTGTTTGTCCGAATCATTTGGTCTCTGATGCAGTTACAGTCTTTGGATCACAGTGAATTCCAGTTACATTGGCTGGTCCCCAAAGGGTGAATCTGAAGTTAGCTGACATGGGGAACCTTTTCCTTGAGTGTCGCTGCAGGCCCAAGAATGAAAATAATAACAACTAAAAAAAGAAAACCACGTTAACTTCTTATTTCTGATTGGGCCTGGAGCTTCCCGCACTTTGCATTCGTTTCATTTGAAGTAATGACTGTGAACTCGATATCGACTCCTCTGTGAGTGAATGTGCAGCCTCTGCTGAACTGATGCCTTGACACTCGCATGACACATTAGAACATTTGAGGCATTTAGCTAACGGCACCAGGAGGAATAAAAAACCTTTAGGCATCAAAACAATATTAACAAAATGCACTTTTGTCTGTGCAACAAAAACAGGAGAATCAACACTGTTAATTTATTGGACCACCTGAAGGTGCAGTAACGTGGGAGCAGTTATGAGGATTTGACACTTAAATGGGTTGTACGTTGAGTTATTAACACTTAAACCTGAGAGTTTTTTTTATTTTAGCTGGCAGGTTTGTTCTTCAGGGACCCCTGCCATGGAAATCTGAGACCACCACAGGACGATGCTATATTAAAGAACAGAGGTAGATCACAGGTACAGGAATGCAGATTAAAAGCAAATGTCTGCAGACAACAGGTGCTGATTTGCTTTTATAATAATTTCAATAATAATAATTTGCTAAACATATGTAGATATGTTCACATTAAAGGGGCCTTTAAAGAAATGTGGGTGGTATTAATGTTGAGGCTGATCGGTGTATATACATCCTCACTTTATCTACATGTCGTAGTATTTTGGGGCAAATTCAATTCAGCTTTATTTATAAAGGCACTTTACTTATTAAAGTCCAGACTATACAGACATTTTTAGTGTGTGCGAAAGTCCAAATTAAAGACTTTAATATTACACATCCAAGACCTGGATGGTCTCAGTGAGACATCCTGGTATTGCCGTGTCTTTCATGCCACCGGACATCTAAAAAAGGTTCTGGCAGAATTACACGAACCCACAGACAGAGAGGGAGAGAACTTCTAAAAACCAGAAATCGTTTTTGGACGTCTTCATTTGAGACTTCATCATGTCACAAACGGACGTCACATGCACGTCCCTCCTACGGTGATGAGATGACGATGTTTGCAGGGATCGTCCAGCTTTCAGGAAGTTATGCATGACCACTTGGACTTCCCCCAAAGTTCTGCTGTACAGGCTCTTCCTGAAAGCCGTTGGTTAGCTCCTTTTTATCTTTCTGGAGACTTAGGTGTTGATTTGCAGCAGACTCCAAAGCCACACATTTTGTCTATAGACCTCTGATGAAATGTGATCTGCTATCTCCGGCTTCCTGTTTGATTTAGCCCCACTCGAAACCATTCCGGGAGCTACAGGTTGACTCGCCTGAAGTGTTACTGACACTGTGGGGACTCTGTGTGGGGACGGGGGAGAGCTGTGGTTAGGATTTATGGAAGCCGTTTTCTAAAGCAGACAACTGAGGTTTTTCTTTTTGAGAAACTCTCCCGTTTTATCAGAGAGCACCAGGAGATACGGCTGCAACATGGCGAAGCATTTGGGCAGGAGGGATGCAGAGGGAACCTCGGCGCCCTCCGAGCATTATTACGCATGTCTACAAATCGAAGCCAAGCTTTCATCCGATGAGGCATGAATGCTCACCGAGCGCATGCCCTCGACTGAGCTGTGTGAGCTTGTTTTTCTCTCTCCCTGACACTTCCTTCAGCCGCTGAAAAGCTGTTTTTGATGTTCAGTTTGACTCAGTGAGAATTTCTTTTGACAGGCAGATGTATGAGCTTGATAAATATTTGATTTGGTTGCCCTTGTGTTTTAAAAGTGCACAAGCCCAAACAATTCAACCAGCACCTCGCTTGGCCTCGAGTTTCAAAAGCCAAAACGAAAAAAAACCCAAAAAGCAAATACAGAAACACGTTTGTCAGTGTGTGACCAAAGTAACTGTCCTCATACACGGACGTCTTACCATCGTGTCTATGACCTGTTGATGACTTAATGTTGGCTGAGGGGACACCAGTCCACCTGATGGATCTAAATTCAATTTTCGTTTTGATCTCCAGCGGCTCCTGAGGGAAAGTTTGAGGCTCTTCAGATGCTACAGGCTCCACTATGTTTTAGCAGCTACTTTCTATCTGTGCTGTTTGCTCCTGAGGAGAAAATGGACGATGGGCGTCTCAGAGGTTGTTTTTCAGCCCAAATCATAAATGGGGGAACCGGTGACAGTCTGATGGCTTCAACATAACGCAGCCCGATCCAAAAGAACAATCTAAAAGAGGCTAAAAGATGCTTGCACTAACACATGGACGTACAGCTGAAATACGGAGAAAACACGTTAGACAATGTGAGCAGCTTCAACCCTTTCTGGATTCCAACTGGATGTTCACTCTGGTCCCGCTCTGTTCAACTCACTATAACAGAGTTCTTAAAAACATCATTTAGACTAAAACAGACACAAGAAACTGCTCTGTGGAAGTCGTCCAGAATTCACCAAATCAAATTCTAATGGTTCAACAAACTAGTTCAACTTTTATTTGGCACTGCGTAATGTCAGAGGATGGAGACAGACAATGAAAATTGTTTTGTCAAGCTGTAAAACCTTTCACAAGAATAAGCGAAGCAGTGAATTCACTCAAGTCATGAGGTTTGTCAAGAAACAATCGACTTTTCTTTTGATAACAGAAGCTGCATGTCATCACTTTATATAACATACTTTTTTATCATAATAATAACAATAGCAAAAATAAATTGGTGTTGAATTCAGTTCCTTCCTGAAGCTCAACGTTGTCTGGACAGATTCTCATAGAAATGATTTGCAGGTCCATGGGGCTGAATAGTAGCCCAATATTACATTCTTAAAACTCCACGTTAAACTGACTTTAAGTTTTCGAGGCAGCAGAGCAATAATTTATGCAGCTTTGCTCCTTATAAAACCTGCAGTCTGAAAAGCATGAACATTAACCGGACTGTGAGTTAGGAAACTTCGAAACTCGACCAGTGAGTGTAAAAGTACCGACAGTGTGCTTCTTTTGTGTATATGAATGTATTCAGGACGGACGCCCACAGTTGAAAACTGCAGGGAGTAAAAAACTGGGCAAATGCAATAAAGCACAGAAGCTAATCAAAGATGGGATCAATGAGGGAGCTGGAGTCCCTCTGTCCAAATGTTTTCATCCATGAGGTTTGGCAGACTCTCCGTCTGCTTCTTTATGAGACTAGCACCAACAAACAGCAAACACAGATGTACTGTAAGCCAGCCGCTGAGCGCCAAACCGCAATCCTGGTTAACTGCTGATCGAACTATGAAAGACTGAGAAGAAAAAGTGAGTGGGAGGTTTTTTTTGGTGGGGGGGTTTCCAGGTTTAGTTTCTGGCAAGCAGACCTGTCCCAGACCAGCTGAGGTGATGCAAAATGTATTTTATGCCTGAAGCATTTAGAGATTCATAAGGCCACAGTTTTTATTTTTAAAGCATTATTTGACCCACAGGCAGTCGATGCAAAAACCTCAGAACTGGAGCGATGTGTTCGGTGTCCCAGCTGCAGCTCATGCACCTTATGTGCAGATGCCTTGTACCGTGCCGGAGTGGACTCCCCGACCCACCGTTCCTTACTTTGCCTTGTAGTGATCGGTGCCCAAGCAGACTCACATTAACTGTTAGAGGCAACGCGTTTCCCATAATTGCAGCATTGGAGTTTCAAACGTGCCTACAAATCAGCTGAACCATGCCTACGTCCTTAGTGAGGCCTCGCACTTAGCTCTGGCTAAATGTTTTTATAGACACATGCAGCATAATCACAACTTTTCCCTGGGTCAAACCGTCAGGGCTTTGTGAATTGGTCTGTGATGTAGTTTGGAGTCGTCTGCAAGAATTGATGTTTTTTGTTACTGCCTGAGACTGTGGGAGCACATGCTTGTTGAACAGAAGAGCGCTACTGATGGAGCCCTGAGGAGCTCCACACACGCTTGTCTGGATTTGACATACTTTGCTTAGTCATTTTTATGTGCTTGTAAAATTGCTTTGTGTGTGTACGTAAATATTTACCGTTAGTTTGTCACTTCCTGTTTGTGTTCAGTGCCTGTTGTAGTCATTTAGTGTCTGTCTTCTGTCTTGCTGTGGCAGATGGGGAGTGATGGCACAGGTGATGACGAGGGGATTTAAGAAGGAAAAGTGACGTGTGAGAGTGTCTTTGGTTTGGGGAGGTAAAAATCGGAGCGGACAGTAATAACTGAGCAGCCATGAATCAGAGCCATAATTAAATGTGAGCCTTGGACCAAAGCGAGTCTTGGAATGAAGTGTTTCTTGGAACACCGGATGCCATGTTCAGCCAGAGTCCAGCCAATGATAAACAGCGGAAAGGATGAGAGACGGGAGGGCAGCCAATGCTGGGTCATTCCTGAGGAGGAGGGGAGGACAGGTCTATTTTAGCTTTTCCTGAAACACATCCAACAGCATCACTTCACACAGCACTAACTCCCAGGCTGTGCACTCGGGTCCCGTGGTACTTATTTGAGATTCAAAGAACTTATTGATCCCCTGCTTATGTAATGTGGACTGACTGAACATAAAGATGACAGCAGGTTGCAGAAAGATTGATGAGACTGGGGCTTTTTAATATTTGTACAACAGTGAGTATGAAACCTTTGTATTTGTGTTTGTCTAACTGCTTTTTCTCCCGGACTGAGCAGAGCTCCCCGAGTGGCTAATAACGAGCGCATAAACACATTTCATCACGGCCTTTCTCTGATATCCATTCAGCCTTCCCGTCAGAACCATCAATAATAAACTGTGGATACTGTTGACTGCCATACACATTTCTTTGAAGAATATTACTGCAGTGTTCAGTTTTTCAGGCAACTCGCTTTGCCTGAAAACTGTTTTTCATCACCTGACCTCAGTGCTTTATACAATTTATTGTCTTGAGGAGCTTTAACACCGTTTGCTCTTAGCAAACCTAAATAGAACAAGGACAACAAACAAACAAACAAACAAAAAAAATCAAGAATCAAAATAGGCACAAAAAAGTAAAAGAGAAAATCATCCTGACAAGTGAAGACTGTTGTGGGTACGAGAGAGACTAAATGGCAACTGGAGACAAAATTGAGGAAACAAAGGAAAAAAGATTTGCTGTGACACAAAGAGACACAGTGACACAGCAGAAATAACTTCAATGCTCATGTCAGGAAACAGTAAGTTTATTCATATTCATGTGAGAGAAAAAAGGAAACAAAACTTAAGTACCAAGAAAGTTTGACTTGATTCAGTGACGCAAATGTAGCTGCTGCCTGTCACTGTCTCTCAGTTTTTTTTATCCACCCCCCAAATAAACGCCCTGGCCCCATCCCCCTGAAAAGTAATACTTATGTGCATACGTGGCTCTGATTATTTAATGGCTAATTAAATGAAATCCGACAGGAAGCTGCCCATATTGACTATAAGGACAGCTGAGGTGATGCAGAGAACCAGGGCGACAGATTTCTCCATTATTATGGCCATTAGACAAACAGTGGACAATCACCTTGCTCCAGGCTGAGGAAGTGGTCATTAGGAAACAGAGTGTGTGTCTCTGTTTACCAGGTATTTATCAGGTCACATTATGGAGATTAAAATCTGAATACACTGTCACTTTATTCGAGTGGAAAAGACACCGATTCCTATGAGGAAATCATTAAATTTTACTGGGATGACTTTGTTTGAGACTAGGGTATGTTCGGGATTAGGTTAGGTTTAGCGAAAGTCTCCAAGAAATATATCTAAATCCACCTAGGAAACCAAACTGTGTGGAGATAAGAAGCTAAGAAACGGCAGGCTGATGGAAAAGGTGATGTGAACCTGGCAGGTCTGAATTATCCTTGCAGAAGGAAGAGTTTGTCTTTCGGGTTGCTCACTTGGTTGGAAATCAGTTCTAACTTTTAGCGGGTGGCACATCAGCGTTGGATTTTCTAGATCAGGATATCCCAACATCCACTGGATGAATTTTGTAAAAACAAAACACGTGTGCTTATTAGCAAATGTTAGCATGGTAACAAGCTTGGAGAACATGGTAAATATCAGCTGAAGAACTGGAAGGATGAACCTGCCTGGTCATAGTCACAAGATCAAAGATGGAAAGATTGAATGATGGAGAAAGAACTTGATATAAACTATACCTAGCATAAAGTAAGCAGTTTCTTAAAAAAACTCTTTGGATTTTGGGTGAATTTTCTGGTCCCCCCAAATGGCTGCCTATGCACCAGGTGTTCCTTTGTGGCCTGCGTGGCAGGGCTTGTAATGGGCACTGAAGGTGACCATCCCAACTCTAGAAGAGAAGTATAAAAAACCTGAATGGAAGCAAAATGGATGTAAACGAGTCATGATGTTTCTGAGGAAATTAAAGTCACATCAGCTTCAGCCATTGGTAAACGTGGAAGAGGCTCAATAAGGATCAGTTGTTGTTTCTTATGTGGTGTCTTAAATCAGTTCACGAAACAATTAAATCATGAGACAATGAAGAGGTCGTGGGGAGCAGCAGAGTCCCAAAGGACCGTCTCAGTCGCAGCTCCTTCAACGACTCAGTGACTCAAAACATGCAGGAGATGATGATTAAACAAAAAATTAGAAGTGACTGCTGATCCTGATCAATCTCAATATGTGGAGTAAAAACTCACAGTTGGGAGACGCTTCTCAAGTCATTAGGAGCTGCAGGAAGAACCTGACTATCACGACGGTCTAAGAAGAGTTTGCTATGAAACGTTGCTAAAAAAAAAAACTTTGACTGTGATGTCGTCATTTGCTGCATCTGAAACCAAAGGCAACGTGTTCTACTTACTATGAGATGGTGCCAACTATGTCAGAAATACGGGGAAACTACCTTTTAGCAGTGGAAGAGAACAACTCTCAGCGATGGCAGTATACAAACTTTGATGGAGCAGTTTGACAGACAGTAATGATGGTTTTGGATGAAGCTGCTCGCAGAGTTCTTCAGGCGAGTCCTGTCCCCCGTCTGAACTCCCTCATTATTGAAATCTGCTCGTAGCCTAAGGACATAAGTACCTGCAGCCTTTAGGGGGACTAGGATGCAAACATTCCTGCAGAAACTTGTCTACAATTGTGCCTGCACACTCATTAAATCCATGACACATAAAGATGTTTGTCATCAGCTAAATAAATCCCATTCTTTACCGGCTTTTACCGGCTTTGGCTTTGGATTCGAGCCTTCAATGGATTTAGAAAACAGACAAATTTTAAGGTGTTTTAGATTTTATGAAAGGATTTCAAAGCCATAATCCATCAGTTTGTCCAAAACCTGAATTCAAAACAAAAAACTAATGATTGCCTCACAGACCCTGCAGATGAGATTTTTGAATGTTCTAATCAGTTCATCCATGAATTCAAGTGGATGTTAGAGCCAGATGTCATGACATTCCCTCCAGGCAATTTTGACAAGAGTGAGACAGTGGGAAGGTCACAGTGACCTTGACCTCTGACCTTCAAAATCTCAATAAGACATCTGTGCCAATTCAGGAAGATCCCCTCAAGGGGTTTAGAGTGTCAGGGATTCTTAGGAAACCTGAACTGAGCATCCACACCAGGATACACAGAACGAGCCTCGTCACGAGTGCACTGAGAAAAATCACGGTTTGTGTTTGGCGCATTGTAGCAGAGAAAAATGCGAAACCCCCATTAATCTTTTAAATGGTTTGTTAAGGAGGCTGCTGAACGGCAGAGGTCCGATTTAAAGTTTTCATCCATCAATACTAAACAGCAGACGTGCAAAGAAAATCCTTCAGGCCTGTTGAATGATGAGCCCAAGCAACCCGAGTGTGTGTGTGTGCAGGTGGGCACCATGTCAAATAACGTCAGTCATTTTTACTGAGCAATAAGATGAAGTAAATGCCCTCGTGTTCACTCACAGCTCTTCTATGTCTGTGTTTGCCTCAGTGTCACGTCCTCATATTAAAAATAAAAAAAAACAAATTCCCTTTTAATTAGAAAACCTTTGGCGAGAACAACAAGACAAAGAATTAATGGAGTCAGATTCTGTCTGTCTTATCAACATTACTGAGATGACATTCTCTGCCCTCCATCACCTCCCCGTCCTCCCGCGACACCACCCTTCTCCTCCTCCTCCCACCATCACTCCTCTTCACACTGCTGCCGTGGCAACAGAGGATGGGGAAAGGGGAGCGGGCGAGGAAAAAAGAACGAGACAGTGACAGAGAGAGGGAGAGCGAGCAGAGACAGAAATAGAGAGAGAGGGAAAGATTGTGAGATGAGATTGGAGTCTAGGACCAGAGGCGATGTGAAACACGCGGAGTGGACGGCAGTTCGACTGGTGTGTGTGCGCGGTTGCATAATCCCACTTCAGTCACTGGTTGAAGCTAAAAATGAATCCAGTTTTTTGATAACAGTCACACTTATGTGAAATAGTTCTACTTTTCTGCCTAACATCATTACACAAGCAGCACTCTCACT
The DNA here is from genome assembly GCA_033026295.1 of Channa striata. Taxonomy (NCBI): domain Eukaryota; kingdom Metazoa; phylum Chordata; class Actinopteri; order Anabantiformes; family Channidae; genus Channa; species Channa striata. Next base: position 23,432,950 of record CM065181.1, read on the forward strand.
GCACATTCGTCTCTTTGTGTGTCTGTGTGTATCACAGTTTGGTGACTTACACCAAACTACCACCGCGCAAATTCCACGTCGGCCAGTCAAGACTCTCTACACCGGCTGGTCTGGTCTCACGCTCACTTCACATGTTACATCAGCTCTCTGAAGTCACAGCAGCTAACACACACACACACACACACACACACACACACACACACACACACACACACACACACACCTCCTTTGTCTCCTGGTCCCCTGATGTGGACTGTTTTCGTCGTATATTCAAACCGTGTGTTCATCAGCATTTCAACCGTCGGTGTCTCCGTACGGATCAGGCTTCGATTCGATGAAATGCGGCAAAACGCAGCTGCTGTTCGTGTGTACTTCTTCTCGCCCAGGTCAGCAGTGTTTAAGCTAAGCGCTAACAGCTCGCTCACAAAACACCTTCAACGTGCGTCGTGTTTTCCAGTGTTCAGTCGACACCCGTGGCACCTCGTGCTGTGTTTCCTGCAGAACAAATCCCTTCTGCACATTCCCACATTGTAATGTCCATATTCACTGTGCTCAGGGCAGCAGATGAACTTTTGCTGAGACTTTTTGTGTGTTCCTGCAGGGCAGCTGGTGCCTTTGTAAGCCTGTGCAAAATAGTGTTTAACGGGAACAGCAGCAACAGTAGCGTTCAGGGTTGGGGGAAGCCATTTATTGCAGCGCCAGCGCTGCACCAATGCAAGAGCCTTGTTTTTCAGCCTTGAGGTAAAAACACCTTTAGTTGTGCAGGTGTTGGTCATAAACCATCTCAGAGTACAACGTATTTCAAATTCCGACATTTAACCCAACAACACACATACGCTTGGTTTGTTCCTACCCTCTCACGTGAGCAGCAGCACCAGTTTTTAAAAAGATGGACGCCAAGAATGTTGGTTGGTACTTTGTCCTAAACATTCAGATTATAACTGTGCCAAAACTAGTGGATTTAGGTTTAAATACAAAGACAACAGGCACAAATTAAATGTGTTTCCTTAGCGTCGCCTGACGCATCATGTCACTACAGTAACAACAAAAGCTCACAGGATTCAAACACTTTTTAAAACGTCAAACTCATGGTGACCAGAGTTTGTGGGATTCGTCCTGTGAGTGGTGCGAATGTCTGCACAGAGTTTGGCAATTTGTCCAGAAGTTGTTGAGACAATTCTGTCAACACCAATGTGGACGACGGGCCGAGAGACGCACCATCCCCAGGGTCGTGCACCGCCTGTCGTCTCTGAACAGCAGAAAGGAAACGTTTGTGATGAGCACTAGTGTCAAACGCCCGTCTCCATTTGATTCATGACGTAACAGGACTGAGGTGGCAAAAGCGTCCTGCTGTTAATCAAACCCGAGGTTTGGAGGTGAAGTGCGAGGACGTCCCTGACTGTCTTTGCCAGCGTGTCCCTTCCCCGACCACTTCTCTCTTCCACTGAGAGTTCAGCCATGTTCAGTGAGCTCCTCTGGGAAATGTAGTCGCACAAAGCAATTAGACTGAAGGTTACGTTAAAGGGAAATGGGTGGATCAAAGCACATGAGCACAAGATTAGTGCAGTCAGTGGAAGAAACTCATCAGTGATCAAGATGTTTTATTTTTCAGTCATTTAACAAATGTGTCTTTCATTCAAGCTTAAGATCAGTTTTATGCTCGACAGAAATCGATTTTCTGGCAACTCCTCGTAACACAAACCAAAGTGTTTTAACTAATTGTCTGACTGCGCCTGAAACACCTAAAGCTTCGGAGCAGTGTTCCAGTGCTTTTATCAGAACAAACGATGGTTGTAAATGGCAACGGTTTCAAATTTGAATGCCATGTTTATGTTTGATGTTTTAGTCACTAACTGAATTGACCTGTGAAGCTCCATAACGAGCGTCTGTTCAGTCTGTGCGTTCACATTTACGTTCCTTCTGCAGGTCGAGTTCTGCATAAACACGATGAGCTAGTGCGGTTGGAGAATTCTTTAAGTACAGTGGCCTTTAAATGATCCTGGCAGACGCAACCAGGGGTTTACACAGAACTACATCCCCGTGCACGGTGACCCGCTGCTCCATCGGGCGTAAAGGTTTGACCTCTGGTCGCCTCTCTCATTGCAGTCACGTCTTCCACGGTAGCTGCACATAAAGACCAAAACGCATATGGCAGAAGGACGTGTGATCGTTTCCATGATTTGAGGATTTCTTCCATCGTCAGGTGTTTGCTCTCCTCCTGTGACAGTTGGTGGGAATCGTTTTAAGTGTCAATTGTAATGAAGTTTTGTGTCCGTGCTATTATTGGGACCAGCAGTGTTGACGAGGCTTTTACTGACCCGTAAATCTTAGTAGAAGCACAACAGTTAGTACTCGGCTTACGGTTATCGGGACATCCCTGCACGAACACTTACTACTGCTAAACTAAACTCTGTTAGTGACCAGACTTTATTAAGAATTTTCTTTCAACCTGTGATAGATTACCATGTTTTTTTTTTTTTTTAAGTTGAAGGTCCTTTCATTATTAGTATTAATTGAATTAGATAATTTGCTCTTACATTTGCAGTGTACAGAGTCATGTGTCATCACAGAGACTTTCACACTGTGGATTGAAGTTTCTTTAATTTTCTGGTCCACGATAGTTTTGAAGCCGCTCTCTTTCTTTAGAAGACTTGCTTAATAATGTTTGGCATTCCTCCTGATGATCAGCTGCCTCCACTGTTAATTTCCAGTACAGTACAGGAATCAAACAGTCTTTTCATACAAATACCTCCGTGTTATGATGGATTCCTTACATGGACGTTTTGTGTGAGGAGACACGGCAGCACGTCTACATTCGGTCAAGGCTTAAAGGTTTTGGAGGCGGCAGTAACTTCAGTCAGTACTGCAGCGCTTGTCTACATGTGAATCACTCCACAAGACAAAGTACAGTTCAGAAGTTACTCGAGGACGACGTGGCTCCTGAAGAAGAGATTAAAATAAACACCTAATAAATGAATCTGCGCTTGTCTCATCTTGAGCCTGATATGCTCGTCTTTTATAAAGCCTCGTGCGGTATTAAAGTATTACAGTCCTGTGAGAGGCCGTTCATATTTAAATACACTTGATGAATGTAATACACAGGGAGTGATTAACAAGGATTGTTTCTCTGCACATTCTGTGCATCGAAGAGCGATGAAGCCATGACGGCGTTCACGACGGCGTCATCTGATGGTGGCCTTTCCTAAGACACTGGACTGTTGGAGGAACCCGTCCGTCTGTTAAGACCCCCGAAGAGCTCTGTTTGTGTCTCTGAATCTCAGAACGCAGATGCTGTGGACAGGGTCCTGTTTTGTGTCCAGGATTTAGCCGGAGGAGGTGGTGCGACAGGAAGAAAGCACAAGATAAATAGGAGGCTGGAGGACAATGAGCAGCAGAAAGTAATGGAAAAGCTGACAGATGGCAGGCCCGAGATAAAACATGTGGTAACAGATTGACAGTAAACTTCATGGGCGCTGAGCAACAATGCCAACCCAGAATCCTGATGAGTTTTAGTCTTTGATTCAGCAACCGAACCCTCAGTTCTCCCCTCCAACCACAGCGTCACTCATCACTCCATCTTTTTAGTCCTCCTCACGCCCTGAAGACATCCAAGCACCCAAACAACCCCCACCCCAGATTCTGATCTGAGGTGACAACCTTGTTCTTGGCTACACCCACACAGGAAACAGAACAAAACATGGAGTCACCTCGTGTCACCTTCTCCTTCATTCAGCCACTTTCTCCTCATCACCATCGTGTCTCTTTTTACTCACTTTTGAGGAAAAAAAACACCCCTTCTACCCGGGGAACAGGCAGGTTCATTCCTGGGGATCACACCTGAGAGAGACTGGACACCTGTCCAGGGTGTGAACCCTATGACATCTGGGATAGGCTCCACCCCCCCACGACCCTGAACCATTTACCCTCATAAGAACAAACTTGCTCCTTAAAATTCTGTGTTTCTTATCGTCCAAATCATCCATTGAATCTCTGGATCCTGCTTCAGGTGTTGTCACCCCGTTCTGTGGCTCTCATCTGCTGTTAGAAGCTCAGTACCTTTGGACCAGTACCTGCTCCGCAGCCCTAAGTGCCTTTTTTGCCGAAACTTAACCACACATGGATTCCATGCCAACATTCAGAAAGTACATTGCATCTGAACAGAGTCCATATTGTGACTAGGTTTGGCAGTTTAGTTTCATATCAATGTTTATTTCTGGAGACTAGGGTTAAAGTAATGGTAATTTTAAGATTTAACATATCGAGCCATGTTTTCACACAGAATAATATATAAACATCGAACAACAAATACCCTCAATCTGTGTGCGATATGTAAAGAGCAAAAGCATTTATTCATTCATATTGAAAAATTCCACAGACTTTTAACTGACAAAATTGTATGAGCCCAGGAACCAAAGAACAGGCGCAGGGACGGGCTGAGATCATCCGACTGGGCCTGAGGAGGATTCGATAAAAATCTGTGGGACTGAGCAGATCCAGACAAAAACACAGCGACAGCAGTGGTGAAAGCATGAAGCACGTCGACTGTTCTCCACTTTGCACTTGACATTTGTGGGGAGACGACGACGGCTGAGAGCAGTGACGAAATGCGGATCCACTTGTGGAACGTGAGCGTGGACGAACTTCACGCTGGATTCTTCTGAAAACTCACATCAAAGCTCCATCTCCGATCTTCACAGCCCGCTTCCTCCCAACTGGTTTTATTTTTGGGGGGTGGAGGGTCTCCTGCTGTGATGATATGTCCTTGCACCCGAACTCACCCGAATCTTTGATCAGCTGGTTGCCGTGGTAACGGGAGGCGAGGCATTTTGGAGTTAATTAGAAAAGCCAACAAACACAAATAAATGAATAAATGCATCTCTCGGAAACAGTAATTGAGGCTGTGTTTTTGGATGCTGAGCATTAATGGGAGAATGATGAATTTATAATTAAAACTCAATGTTTCTGATCATTTTCAAAGGCCTTTTCATAAGCAAGCTGTAAATTACTGGTAATTACACACTGCAGTGTTTCTTCTGTGGAACATCACTGGGTTGTTAATAATGTAGTAAACACAAAAATCATCAGTGGAGCCAAAGATAAAAGTGTGATCTGTTCATTTCCTGGTTGTTGTGCCAGGCTGATTTCCATCACTTGTTCCTGTAAATATGTTGCACTGTTCTTTCACACGTGTTGCTGGGTTCATTCGCTCCTGATCAAGTGAGAAAACAACAACGGCTGCTCGTATGTAGCGACACAAAAAACAACTGACATGTTCTTCCATTTCCTGTCATGTACGAGGGCGTCGCTCCAAAAACTCCAGCGAATAAAAGGCAGAAACAATCTGTAAAACCCTTCTTGCTACAGTGATCTTCATTTCGACTCTAATGAAAAGCCAGGCCCACGTTGCCAGCGTCTATATCGACTGACCCAGAGCTTTTTTCCATAAACATCTCATAACGTGTTCAGTCAAGCATTTTCTAACAAGTGAACTTTTTTGTGAGTAGCTGATGTAGATTTGTTTTTTGGAACGCATTGACATGCTCCTTTATGAAAATGAGAAACACATGATTTCCAAAAACATGTGTGCGTTAAAGGCACAGACACGTCTTAACACTGGCAGCGACACAGATATTCAGGCTTTACCTTTCGAACCAGTCGTAGAGTTTGACCAGTACTTTTTGTGGCCTCTTATTTGTAATAACGTGATGAGACGAATCCCTGACGGCCTGTGCACAGAGTCTCTCGAGCCCTGCCTGAAATTCTATGTTGGTAGTTTAAATTTAGACTGATCAGTCAGTGCATCGATACGATCGAATACACGAGGGAAGTTCTAAGTTATTCTCACGCGCTGATTGAATCATGCGCTGCAGAAAACACACTGAGCCCAGTAGAACGGGGCCATGAAAATGTCGTTTTACTTCCCGGATGTAAATTAGTGTAATTGTGCGACGTACAATGTGGTGGCAGGTCTGCACTAATTGTTCAAATCTAATTCTGCGTTAATGATATGTAATTCAGTTTAACATTAGCACAGATATCGTTGTACGTTGTGTGACTTTCTGAGTGTGAGCGCACGTGTGCGTCTGTGTGTGTGTGAGCACTAAGACTAATAGCTTCAATAACATCCCTCCATGAATCACGTTTGTGTCAGCGGCGCTTTTCTGAGAGGAAAAGCTGCATTTTTCGAGTGATGGATGTCTCATTCTGTAACAACTTTAACAGAAAAAATAAATCCTAAGCATCTTCCAGAAAGTGAGAGACGCTGCTAATAAAGAATCTCACACTGTCACAGCCACTCGAAACCGTCCTACCTGGTTTCCGGGAGAAGCTGCTTCAGCCGCGCTGAAGAGAATTTAATCGATTATCGACGTGTAAAGCTCATTTACAAATACGTTTAGTTGTGGTTCTTATTGCCAATGACGAAAGCAGGAAAAAAACGATGTGAAAAAAGAAACTCTGCCATGTTTTTAGAAAAAAATGAACTGACTACCCGGTGATTATGTGCACTTGGGTATATCCAATACTTAGTTAATGTCGGCTCTTGAAATATTGATGGCTTTTGGGGAATGTTTTCTATATTTAGATGGAACGGGAGGTCGTCTTTAGGAATCCATCCGCCCTTACATTATTGTGTTCTTCTGTATTCTGGTCAGGCTGAGCAGTTGCAGCCTCCAGGCGAAGCAAAGAGCAGTCACCATCTGGCTCGCTGGTTGGCCAGCTTGTGGCGAGTGTGTGTGTGTGTGTCACTGCTGCTGTCACTCAAAACCCCCAGGAAACCTTTCACACCTTGTCATCCTCCCTATACCCAGGGTCAATTGACCAGAAAGAGGGAGAGATGAAGGAGACGGCGGATCAGACACAGAGAGGAAAAGGTCCAAGGCAGGAGACGAGAAATGTTTGAAATGAAACGTTCAAAATCTGAACTTAAAAACAAAGTTAGAAAAGCCAAAGCAAAAGGTTAAGAAAAAGAAAGCGAGCGAGAGACAGACGTTGGTCTTCACTGCGAAAGACAAAACCCTTCGTCTCTGGGCTTTGATACAGATCACATCTCCAAACAAGCAGACTTCAAAGGCTTCACAACCTGCTGAAAGGTTAGCGCTAGTCGAACACACACACCTGAAACGGAGGCAGGCAGGAAAAGAATACGAAAGCTGCTGCGTTCGACACCGACTGTTCGGTCGGTTCCTCAACTTACAGTTTGTGAGCGTCTTTGCATTGCAAACCTTGTGTATAATGTCTGAGTGTGTGTTTTATCGCCTGTAGGCAGCATTGTCTTAGATGGCAGCGCCACGTGTCGCCAATACGCAGACGATGCCATTGTGTAGAGATGTCGTGACATTAAATGCGGACGATGCTGCATCGCGTTTCATCGAATTCGAGATTCTCCGGGATTTTGTGATCGTGAAGTGGTTAAAGAAGACGTCTTCCTCATCAGTGTGCTTACTGTACTGTGGACGTCCTCTGCGTCCTGAGCCCTGAGATGCCGGGACACCTTTTTTACTCTAAATACTGTTTATTCCAATCACTTCTCTTTCACACACATCAGTTATTGTTGACATGACCAGTCACAAAATACCACAACTCCAGCCGGATTCACAATATTCCCCCTATTACCTTCCACCAGAGCAACGTGTTTTATTTCAATCCCCGGATCACGTTTTACTGTCTTAAATCAGACAGAAGTTCTTAGCTGAAACCTTAAAAGTATTTTACTTTCATTTTTGCTTCATGCGCATCCTTGATGTCTCTTTCTGCATCTGTCCCTCCTCTTCTGTGTCTCTCTGTCCCCTTTTCTTCCTCTCTGTCTTCCTCTTTCTTCTTCATCGCCTGTGATACCTCTGTCTGTCCTGTGTACTTCCCTCTGCTATCTGCCAGCGGTCAGACCAGCTGAGCCCTCGTCTATCCGCTGATCCTTTCCGCCACACAAGTCTTGCCGGGCTGCGACACAAACGCATTTACACGCTCGCAGGAAGTCCTATCCCGAAATCGTATTCACATTCCCTCCTCACGCCTTTCTCGCTGCTTTTTCTGCTGAGTGCAAAGCTCACAACTTCACAGCTCCTCACATCCGGTGATGTTGATGTAACAGACAGACAGACTTTCATTAAATCAAATGCGAATGACTCCAGAGTTCACAGCAGACAGATTTTCCTTGTCGAATTTAGGAGAGAAACTGGGACGTGTGGAGAGGGAATTGTACCGACACCATAAGGGATTGATTGTCATGATGAGCCAGCCAGACATCAGCAAGGTAAACGTCTTCACGTAGACGTTTGTAGCACTGAGTGGGAGTAAATGAAAGCCACTAGAATCAGGCTCAGACAGCAAGGTGTTTGCCTTAGGTGGCCTGGTGGATCAGTGGGTAGAGCAGCTGGATGTACGATGAGGGATCAAATCCCAGTGTGGGAAATCCCAGCCTACCCACCAGGTGCCATATGCAGAGGACAGGTTTCACTGTAACATGTATGTGCCAATGTAAATAAAGGCTGGATGCAGTGCTAATAAAACAGTACTGGTGGAAAATAATCCTTTTTTATTAGTTTTTAAACCCAAGAATCTGAAGGTTGGCGCAAAGAAGATGCAGTATTTAACTCGGCATAAGCATGAACACATTTCGCTTTGTTTTTTTGTGTCCAGTGTCAATTCGCTGGAGAGGAAATGTTGGATTCTGAAGGAATGTTGGAAAATTGCATCAATGATTAATGTGGCTGAAATGATGCTAAAAATAAATGTATCAGAAATTAAAATGTTTCAGTGTGTCCCAAGGATTCCACGTGACAAAATAGAGCTGAACAAAACGGACCCGATTAAATCCCGAGAAGTGAACCTACAGGAGGAAAGGTATGAAGAAAGGGTGGCGGCTGTCAGACGGCCCCACCCCTGCTGTGTTCAGGTTTCAGACCTTCCTGTAATCCAGCTTTACGCCTGCCGTGCTGTCACTGCACCTGTAATCTGCTTCCTGCGCCCCGCTAATCTCACTTCACTCTGCTTATCTTCGGCTTCGCTCCCGGGGAAATCTCGCCACGAAAAATACTGGCTTCACTCACCCGCGGAGGAGGTGACACCGTCCTCTGCGCCACCTTTTATCTCCAAATCCAAATGTCATCTGCTGATTTGAAGTTCTGTTCGTTTGTTTTTCCACTACCTCAGATTTTATCTTTTTCCATCTTTTCTTTTCCATTATTTCACAGGAACATTGTCAGCTACATGTCTGATCCATGACTGTTTTACTCTTAATGCTCTAATGTTTCCTTGATAGAAGAGAAGCTTCGTAACTGTAACTTTGGACTGGACCATAATCGTGTGGTTTAGTGACATGGTTATAGGAAACATGGAAACAACAGGAGTTAGAATTGAGTTATTAGCGGTGAAATTGTTTGGCTGCACAGTGGCACAGTTTCCCATGTGAGGGTTAAAAATTCTGTGCATTGACAAACTAATTGCATTTGCGTTAAACTCTCTCGAATGACAAACTTTATCTGTCGTGAGGCATCGATTCTCTGAGCTTTCAGAAAAATGAACGTTTTCTACTTATTAAAACAAAAGAAGCTGATGTCAAAACTAATTACAAGTTGGAAACAGTCGTGGTATCGTGACACCGACATCGGGTTAACATTTTTGTACTGAGATGCACCTTCTCTGCTTTCGCTTCTGTGTTCACAGGCTCAGAACATTGATTTTAATGACAGAAACAGTTTTTGCATAGCATCATGACTTCCATATATGAACCGATTTGTCATGGTTTGTCATTGTAGCTCAGTAGGTAGAAGGTCAGGGTCACAGGGTCAGTGGCTCGTGCTCAAAATAGGGTGTTGAATCTTGAAAACTGATTTAAAAGCCTTTTTGATTAATAGGCTGATAGTTTTTTCAGAAAGTATTAAACATAATAAAATTGTAGCTATTTCTAATAGGTGTTAATCAATGTTGATATATTTGGGGGCGACCACTCAGATTTTATGTCTGGCTCCATGTCAAAGTGGTCTTAGGAAAGATGCTGAACCCCCAGTTGCATGGCCACTGCTGCCACTGGTTAGTGTGTGTGTGTGATATCTGTATCAGCAGACCACTGAGCACCCGTGGCTCTAAGGCCGAGGATCAGGGTCTGCACTAAATAGCCACAAGCTATTCAGAACAGCAGACATGTGTATTCCTTCTTCTTCTTTGTCCTGGATCAAACAGGTTCTTTGACAAAAATATTTCAATCAGGCCGAGATTTGAATTTCACAAAATGCGGTTGGAAGCTGCAGATAAAATGGACCTTGAGGTGGATATTGTGTTTTTTGTGCCGGCAGCAGGTGAAACATCGATCAGTGGCAGGAACAAACGCAGCTTCAGTTTGTTAAAATCCCGACAGAATATCTTTCTCTGCCCTTTTGCATCTTCTCATTCTCGGGATTTGAACAGCTCTGTTCATTTGGTTGTCTCTCTTTCTTGAACTGTTAACGTGTTTACTAAGATGAATCTGTCTTTCATTGGCTGCTGCTCTGTCCATGTCCTCCCCTGCAAACAGACGAGAGGGGGCATCAGTAAGTTATGCTTCTTTAAAGGACTTCCTGTGTGATGTTGATTCACAGGTTTACGTAAAACTACGGTACAAAACGCAGTGTGTTTTATCCATAAGACAGTATGACGCAGTTTTCTTTGAAGTAACCAAAGTGGAGCCGCCAGGACGCAGGTCTGACTTCAGACCACGGACGTTTGAGTATTAACGTTTGTATCTGTGACACTCGTAATAAATCGAGTCCTTGTTCCCATTTGAACTGTGACAGACTAAGCGGGAGCTTAGCACTGTCCTTTAGCTCTGCATGCAGTTGGACTGGACGTTGTCCCCTCACAACACAGCAGTCTGTCAAAACCACACCTCAGACTGTCACTGTCCCTGCCTCTGGAAATGTAAGACCCCGTGCAGCAGGGTTCTGTGGCCTTTGAATGAATGAAGTGCTACGTTTAGTCCGCTTTGATCGAGGAATCGAGAACGATTGTGATTTTGTTTAGCCGTAAATTAGCACGTAGTGTTTGAATCGACTGAGGATTTGTCTCCATTAGACTTGAGTCCTCCTCTAACCTTTACAAAGTGCCGTCACGGTACAAGGAACCCGCGCCTGCTGGGAGTTCCAACTAATTTTAACTTCGTATCTCCGCAGCCTGTCAAAGCCACAATGCCAGGATCCAAATGTTTCCACAGACGCTACAGCCGTGTTTTCCCGCAGGCCAACGGGCAGACAGGAAGTCGGGATTCCTTTTCTTATTCTGTGGAACCTTCTGTACATGCTCATCTGACAAAATCACCAGATCTGAACCACAACACCGCAGACACGTGTAAAAAGAATTTGCCTGTTATTGCTCCACACAGGTTGGATTAGAGGACGAGCTGCTCCAGCTCCTGAGCCGCAGCCTTTCAGCGTGAGCTGCTTTAGTTTGTGTGGAGCAGATTCCTCAGGCTGCTTGTTTGCTGTGGCTGACACACAAACTCTGATTCACCTTCTCAAACCCGTCTCCATCGCACCGTGTCGCCCTCGGGGGCCGGTCCACTCCGCCATCATGGCTTTTTGAGTACGGCAGCGCAGCCTTGTGTCGTACCCATAATTCCTTTAATGACCGTCCTCTCAGGTATTGCTGAGCTGCCGATGTCGACGCTGCGTGACGAGGCAAACAACATCAAGGAGATTGATTCATCTTAGTGGGTCATTTCATAATGGAGGGAAATGGAGTGGGCGAGCGAGGCTGACACCAACAGAGAGAGGAAGACGCTTTATCGTTTTCTCGCCGTGTTCCTCCCATTTCTTTCTAATGACGCCGATGTGATCGAAAGCTTGAAGCTGTTTGAGTTGAATTTTAAAAAGAGGGAGGGACGCAGGAAGAGAGCGAAGGTAACCGGCTGTTGGAGGGATTTTTTTTACGTTTATCACCAAATTTGGCTTTTGCATCAGTGTCACGATGAGGTGAAACTGCTTCAGTGTGTGTGTGTGTGTGTGTGTGCGATTATTAAAAGCGTTGGCATTTAGCAGCGTGCTATCTGACTGCTCTGGATAATTGCATCAGGAGAGAAAACAGGAGCCAGGACTTTATCACGCACGGGTGTTTTTTCTTCTTCTTTTTTTTAATGTTTGCCAGTTCACCTCCGTAATTCTTTACTCCAAAGTTAGTCATGCCTGAGCTTCAGCCAGGGAAGATTAAAAGCAGCAGTGGTGATGAGAGGAGGCTTTGAAGCAGCATTTGTCGGCTTCTAATCGACACAAACACTGAACGCAGTCATGAAAACAGGGGATGAATATTATGAAGAAGGCGAAGAGAATAACACTGATGAAAATGTTCCTGCTCGGTATTTCCCTTGTAAATGAAGCAGTGAACTGCAAAGTCAGCAGAACCGGAGGAGAACGAGCGGATTCCCAAACTTCAACATGCTTTAAAGTTTCCCACCACTCATTGTCAGAGTCTTTGTCCCTGTCTGTCCCGCATCTGAGCACAGGAAACGACCCTGTCAGCAACACGGCAGCTGTTGGGGTTCACGTCGCCCCAGGAACCTTTTCCTCCACTGACATTAAAAGCTGCTCGCTTTATTGTAGGTGTGTGTTCGGCGCCGATGGGCCCACGTTCCATGTAAAAGAGTTGGAGTCTGTTGTGAGTAAATGACAGAAGCAGATAAATTCACGATCAGGTTGGAGCAAAAACAAAAAGAGCCATGTTTGAGAAGCTGCACTGAGCAAATGGGCAATAATTCACGGTGTCAATAGTTCTTCTGTGAAAACGTTGTGCTGACTGTGTTTCAGCTGGTTTTACTTGATCCAAATCCAGTAACAACATCTCCTCGATGCGTTTGTTGCATGTCAGAATCTGAATCAGAGTGAGTTTATTGCCAGGCACAGTTAAGGAGGTAGAACTAGGAATTTGTCATGGAACAAGAAATACGAAAACTGAAAATATTTACACGAATACTATGATACAATAAAATAACAAAGTCAATCTGTGCAAGTTAAAGTGACTGTCCGTGAGTTGGGGGGATTATCTGGGGGTAAGAGAAAAGACGTCAAGTTTAGATGTCGAAGACACGTGATACGTGTGATTGTCTTCAATTTTCATCCAAGTGAACATTCCACAAATGTGGCTGCTATTGTTTCCGTTGGACATGTGTATAAAAAGGTTTGATCTGTCATTTGGGTTTTTGTGCCAATCCTGCAGTTGAAACCCTGGTGTGAACTAACCCGTGTTGCCTGTACACATTATCTCTTAACCCTTAAAAGTGGTTTACACCTTTTTTTGCGTGCACATGAAGTCGTTCCTGTGGCTTCAGTACGTTACGCCGAAGGACATAAAACAGCATCACCGCTGACACTTTGGGCTGCGTCGTCATGTGAGGATTTATGCGCAAGTGTGTTTCAACATGTGCATGTTTCCCATGTGTGGAGGGGCTGGGTTGTCCAACATCTGTCCTCATTAGTGTGTCCTCCTCGTGTCTTGAAATCTTCATTCAATTCAATTCAACTTTATTTATAAAGCACCAAATCACAACGTCGTCTCAAGGCACTTTACATAATAAAGTCATTCAGAGAAAACCCAACAAATCCCCCTTGAGCAGCGACAGGCAACAGTGGAGAGGAAAAACTCCCTTTAACGGAAGAAACCTCCAGCAGAACCAGGCTCAGGGTGGACGGACATCTGCCTTGACCGGTTGGGCTGAGTGGAAAGTGGAGAGAGAAAAGAACAGAACATAATGTTGCGCGGCTTCTCCATCATGTCCATGATGCAGGTTGTTAGTGGATCAGTAAATCCGTCATCTGGCACTAACCTGAATCGTTTGTGTGATCAGCGTGTGCCTGCAGCTTAATGACAAAAACGTGGCGAAAACTCAGATTTTTAGTTTAATTTGAAATGGTTGTCACTTACATTAGTTCCTTCACAGCATATAGAGCAGGTGGTTCCCAACAGTCACTCACAAAACTGTTCAAAGACGCACAAACACCTTAAATTCCGGGGGGGTAAAATAAAGTTCAGACACAGTTCAGCAGAAGAAAAGTGCGACTTTTCCACTGTCACATCTGGATTAAGAATTTCCACTGTTTCTGACTAAAGGCTTTATTCATTAAGACTTAATTAAAGGGTTATTCTGCTAGCTGATAAGAGTGGAACTCTCCATTAGCTGGCGACTTAGAGTGAGTGGCAATCAGACGGGGAACAGTAATCGTGGCGTTCCCATCGGAGCTGCTGCTGGAGACAATTTACCCACTGCAGTGCAGCCTTCTCCTCTCCGGTACATGTGATTAACGGAGGACGTCTCCCTTTGGCGCGCCTGTTTTTTCTACCTCTTCCTGTCTTCGAGCATTAACGTTCGCCCTCCCACCTCCCAGCGCTTCTCTTTTTCCACTGCAAACGTGCTGACAGCTCCGGGACTTGGAACTGCTGTGCACGTAATGACTGTACCCTTTCTGTACACAATGCACAATGCGGGCTCTGTGCGCATTATAAAGGCTCGAGTGGAACGAACCGCTATTCATACAGATATAGCATAATTGTCAGGAAGTGCACTCACACATGCTGATGAATGGCAGCGACTGACAGTCGAAGCACAATAACCACGTGTTCACGGGCTGAGCAGAGCGCAGAATTCAGACACCGATAATTGAAGTGGTAGATCTGTGACAGGTGAACAGTAGCTCAGCTACATCCTCATGTCCAACACCAAGAAAGTAAAGCTTCCTGTTTCATTCATGGCATCCTTAAACTGGCAGACTTTCTGTGAGTCCATCTTAATTGTGGCCAAGTCTTTAAATCATAACGTGCACTGATGCACTGTGAACTGTCTGACTCACGTGTGTCCACCAAAACGCCTCCATGCAAAACCCAGTGCACTTCTACTTCCTGTGGGAGAGGCCTTTGTCTAGTTGTGCTGTCCACCCCCTAAAGGGGCATTTCATTCCATACGCTTCATCGTTGCTGTAGGCGTCAAATAATGAAGAGCTGGGGTTTCTTTTGTCGGTGGATCTGACGGGTACCTCACGTGTCGGCGAGGAAAGCCAGAGGGGCTGGACAAAGCGTCGCTTCTGGTGCCTTGGGAACAAGAATGAGCTGGAACTGCCTGAACGCTTTGCACAGATGACCTACACTTTCTGATGTCCCTAAATGCATCTCAGCTGCAGACTGTAATTAGTCCGTCTGTATGTTAATATAACCTTTTCTACAATATGTATGAACAGCTGTAGCACTGTCGACATGTCTTTGGGTAATAGTTCTTTCATTAAAGTCAGACCCTACTGACTTGTAGCTCATGTGGAGCTAATCTCATTATTCATGGTACGATAATCATTGAAATAATATTAATACTGGTGATTTTATCCAGTATTAGTATCGTTTGCATAATTTGTTCACTGACTCCAAAAGTAGATTGATTCCAACTAAAGAAATAATGAAGTATTTGTGTGAACAACAAAACAAAAGTTGTGTATGTATAAATGTATTTTAGTTCATTTAGCCAGATATCATCACTGAGATCATAATAAAACAAAAAATAAATGAAAGCAGCATCCACAAAGCCAAAATTACTGGAGACCATCACAACACAATCTACAGCATATGGACCAATAAGGAATTATCCAAAGTGGCAGAGACAATAACAAGGAGCAGAATGGAAATAGCCACACAGAACGTTATAATTACCAGAATCATCTTTCCATCAGTGAGCATCTGCTTAATTTCTGCCATGCATTGCATTATGGTGACAGTGGCGAGGACTGATCTCAGGCTGCACGCCGCTGTTCAGTCCGTCTTCATCCGTCGATGTGACTGTGGGGAAATATGTTGTCGAGTGTATTTTCTGTCCCTGCTACAAGCAGAGAAACTGTGTTGTGCTTTGCTGTTAATGTGAGTCACTATATTACCGCCGTTGATCGACTATTTCACCAGCAGCTGTCGGCTGCTCATCAAACGGGAATAATTTAAAGCCTCAGTGGACAGGGAAGACGTGTGTGTCAGTAATTAAGTCGGTTTCCATTCACACCTACACTAAAGGTCAGGAGCACGTGTGGATACTGTGCACAAGCAAAACAGACATTTATACGAGTGTGAATGAAGAGGCTCGATTTACTGTACTGACAGGAGGATCCGGCACCTGATTTAATGAGGTTTAATCCCGAGATTAAACCTCGAGGTGTCTGTGGACAGAGGAAATAACTGTGGGCAAAGCGCAGACATCTAGTCAAAGTGTCCGTCGGCATGTCGCAGAACTTTCCTCTCGTTGATTCATCTCCATGAAAGCCATAAGTGATCAAAATTAATGTTGGAAAGAAAAGAAGCAGCTTGTGCTTCACTTTTCGTCACGTTTCATCTTTCAGGGTTAAAGAAATGAGTCATCCCGTGACAACAGTTACCTGCTGCACGTGCAACGCGACGTCGTTCCTTTCAAAGTCAATCTGTTCTTCTTCTTCTTCTAGGTGGGTCTCTGTGACTTTTCTGGGCACCCACTCCTCCACCGCTCATTATCTTCTGTTGTTTTTCTCCTCCACCGCTTCCTCTCCAGCTCGTCCATCCATCTTAATATTCCTCCCTCAGCCCAATAAACCAGGCAAAGAATGAAATACAGGGACAGGGAGGTGAGGATCCAGGCAGACTTTAAAGCCACATCTCCTGTCTTATTATCCTGAATTTACTTTTTTCACTCGACTCTGAACTTTGCTGACATTTCACTGTGCTGCAAATGGCAGTAATCAAATAATTCGAGCGGGTTCACCATTTTTGTAGTCTTGTCAGGATTTCCACAGAGCAGGAACGAAATGCAGCCACAGTCAGACTCAAAAGTATGGACACTAAATACTGATCAGCTTTAAAGACAAAATGGTAAAAATGAGCAGAGGCGTTGCACAAACCAGTGTAATAATTTAAAATGTCCCGAAAAAGAAAGAAACTGTTCACAGAACAGGTGAGTGAAGGAAATCAATCAGCCCTTTTGAACAAGACTCGATGAGCAGAAAGATGCTGGAATCCTCTCATCAGCAGGAACAAACAGTCAAAAAAGTCTAGAGATGATCCACAATAGTTCTGGTTCAACAGAATTTTACAATAAAAGTCTTTTTTAAAACATCTTGCAGTTAAATTTAACTTTGAAACTAATCTCCAGGACGCCCTGGAAGGTGAGTGACCTACAATTTAACTGCAGCATCCCCAGTTTGATCCTGGTGTTGAAAGTTCTCTCCCTCCCTGAACTAAAAGGAACAACGCCGTCATGCTTCCTACCAGAATACACTGATATTAGAAGAACGTTATTAAATAAGCCAGGCTGAATCGTAACCGATGGTAAAGGCAAGGCCTTTTATTTCTAAATCGTGATTGGTAGTAGATTAGGTTTTCGTACACATCAGTTTTTTCCCCCCCAATGTTTAACTGAGTTTAAACTTTTCCCATGTCTTTTATTTCTCTGTCCACAAAGAAGAAATGACGGATAAAAATGTTTGACCCTTCCAAAAAAAAACGTTTCAGTGTTAATTGAAAAATCACTAATGCTGAAAAATCTCACATCCAGTTGAAAATCCAAGTCATGGCTGCTGCACGTCCTTCAGTGTCGGCCGACAGTCACATCCATACAGTGAGTGTCGGGGATGTGTTGCCACGGAAACAAAGCAGTGCAGGGGAGGAGGAGGAGGAGGACGGGAGGAGGGGGAGGTCCAAAGCTTCCTGACAGTGAAAACTCATATGCATCGTCATGCTAGCAGTCCTTTAAAGGTCGGGCAGCTACCTCTGGAGTCGCCATCGAGCAGCGCCCTCTCCTCTTTAATGGTCATTATGAGCCAATGAGGAAGAAGGAATGAGGCAGGTCAGTTAAAAACGGAAACAAACAACCTCACAGGCACATGCACCGACGCTCAGACAGTGACGGAGAGCGACAGTGACAGACAGGAGAGACTTTGCCCGCTCTGCTTCCTGCCGGCGTCCAGCATCTTCCCGAAAGAAGAGGAAGATCCTGTCAGAGGCTGAGGAGGGACTGGTGTTATAATTTTAGCACCAGTCTGATTAACACTCTGTCCGGCTCACTGGCCTTTTTACGACTCCAAACCTCAAGCCGGTGACAGGCCGGCAGAGGTCAGACGGGCCGGAGGGCAAAGGAAGGCAAACTGTCAATCACTTCATCATTTCTGGGTAAAAAAAAGGCGGATGGGGGCTGAAAAAGGAGGGCTGATGCTGCTGCAGGGGAAAGTGAGACAGACGGGGAGACGATGATGTACGATGATATAGTGTCTTGTTTAACCTTACATTAATTCCATATTTATTTGGGGATTTATAAATGCTTAATAGACATTAAATCAATATTTATGAGACAGCTAATGAATCTGCAAGAGCATGATTAGCATGTTAATGCCACGGTGAGGGTGGAATAAAATCTGCCACGGTGGAGTCTGCACCACAGACTGAGCCCCAAAGATGTGGAGTGAATTATCCATTCGCAGCTGTTCAGTTTCTCATCCGAGTCCAGGTCACCATGGCAGCAGCCCAGACCTGCTTCGCTCCCAGCTCTGTTCAGGAGGACCCTGAAGCAAACCAGGACGTCGTGGGATGTGTAATCCTTTCAATTTGTTAAAAAGATCACACTTCCCTGGAGTCTTTTCTAAGGTGTGCGTCCTAGCAGGATCTTCTCTGTGACGTTTGTGTTGTTTTGTCCTTCTTTCAGTCGTGGCTTCCGAACAGCGAGTTCTTCTTTAACATCAACGAACAGCAGTTCTGCTTCAACCCCCCCGAGTGTTTGGGGTCGAACACTAAGCCCAGGACCCCAGTAAAGGAAAACACTTGTGGCCTCTAAGCAGCGTCTTTCATTTGCTTCAAGAGCCGACGACCACGGTTGGAAACTAATCAGCTGCTAAATTAATATGCAGTAACTCTTTCAACTATTAGATTTTCATTTGCATTGCCCCGAATCTACGCTATCGAGCCCCCAGTCTGTTGGAAGCGGACCACCTAACACTTTCTTCTTTTATGGTTGTCACTGTTGGCTGAGAGACACTTGGCAGACCACACTGGAGCCTGACCAGCCCGAGCTCCTCGCTCTTTGCATTGATTTGTTGTGCTTCTCTATATTTGCAGATGCTTCGGAGGGAGTGTATGTGCTGCTGAGGGCAGTGATGCGTAACAAAGGCAGCTGTCAGGCTGAAGGTCCTGGCATGACTCTGGTATGGTAAGAAACCATGACACTTGCAGAGGACGACCGGTGTGAAGGCTTTGAGGGAGCGCCACCGCTGTCGGCTTTTGAAATACTGGCTGCCTCTTGTTGGAAGCTGCTGCTTCGAACTCAAACGCCGGTTGTGAGGGTTAGTGGCAACCGAGCGTCTGTCAGGGCTTGTTGCCTTTAATCCTTCTGTTGTCCTCTGTTACACTTTAAAGATGAAAAACATCTCATTTTGGAGTCTGATTATGTATTATAATCCAAGTTACATTTCCAAATCACAAAGCTTCCAAAGACACCCACCACACAATCTTTCTTCATCAGCGTGCTTTGTTGTGGCGCTCGGTCCAGGCGGCATTTGAAACTAGCAGCTTGGCGTAGCAGCGTTTTGGCCGTCGTATCATCTGGATTCCTGCTGGAATTAAAGCCTCGTTGGTTCCACTCAGGCAGCTAAACATATGTTGTAGCCGTTTTATCTGAGCTCATCACGTTGCATAGATCAGTGTCAAAGCCAGCTCAGATCCGCGTGTTGGTGTGTCACAGCAGAACATCAGAGGAGAGGCTGTTAACACGAGGTAAAAAAACCAGCTTCGCACTCAGATTACAACCTGTAATTGATTAATTTCAACATTTAGAAGCAACAGATCAAGTCATTAATTGTCATTTAACTTATTTAATACAAATATCTGTTAGAAAGCCACTAAATATTCATTTGAATTAGTTTGTTTTAGTGATGCACAACACTCTCAATTAGGCTGAACTGTGCTGAACTCCGAACGCTTTTAATGTCCATTAGTGGTGCACAGCATCTGCTTCGCCGAGTCCTACGACCTGCCCGTGCACTGAAGAAGCGAGGATGGCCACGGCCGACTAATTGCCCTGTAACTCGGCAGTACTGTAAACAGCGTCGGTGTGGGAAGTGGAACACGGACAGACGTAATTTTCTCAGTTTTACCATAAAGTAATACATTCAGTTTAGTTAACAAAACGGTGCGTTCACTGTCATGTTTTTGTGAGGGTAAATAAAGCCAGTCATTTGTTTGAATACTTTTCGTCTTCAGTTTGACTCGTGCGCTGCGCTTCTTTGATGTTTACATGAGAGGTTATTAAGCATGAAATTGTGATTTGTTGAAGCAGGCGGAAATAGGCTCAAAGCTGCTGCTGCAGAAGGAGGTGAAATATTAATGTTCCTGTCTCACAAATGTGAACTTGTTGAGGTGAAGCCTGTTGTCTTTTATTTACCCACCACACTGACCACGATCATATGCAGCGGTAAACAGTTTGGGAGCCTGAGGCACCGAAAGGACGTGATGGAATTTGGTATTCGTCTCGACGACGGCTACAAACTTCAGAGTCTGTTAATGAATCTGTGAGGACAACAGGAAGTGCTGACATTTTGAAAGCCCACGCAGGCTGACCTGTCGGTTGCTTCCTGTGTTTAGTCTCCACGCTCCGTCCTCTCTTGGCGTTAGCCTGCAGAGCAGGTGATGTCACGGAGGAGACTGAACCTTTGGACTGTCGGAGGTGTGAACTATCCTGCAGGAAACAAACCTTCTGTACATTCCTCGGCTCTCCTCCTCCTCACTCTCCGTCCGTCTGCGCTCTGTGTTTTTCCCTCGGCTTCCTCTCCGTCTCTAATCTCTGCTTTTCATTCTTTCTGTCCTCTGCCAACCGCTTCTCTGCCGCAGTGGTGGAAAGTTACCAAGTACATTCATCCAAGTACTGGACCAGTGTGATAATCGGACTGAATTGTCGTCGCTCTTTCAGCTCATTATCCAGTCTGACATTATGTCCGTGTTGCAGATTTCTGCCGGGGTGGTTCTCGCTGAGCTCAGTTGACATTTGAAGTTTCTTTTGCATTTTCTGTCTGTTTTTCTTTCCCGAGAAAAACAAAAAAAATTCACCAAGATAATTTAGAAATCTGTCATTTCAGACGATAAGAAAGATTTGAAGATGGAGTATTTATTTAAAAGACACTTTTGAAAGTTTCTTAACTGCAGGCAGTTGATCGTATTCCTACGAGGAATCGCGTGAGATGCAGCTTCTCAAAGAACTCACAGCTGCCAGTGTGTCAGTCGTTTCGTATTTTGCCTTTGACGAATTTGTGATGGGGTAGAGTGCTGCACATGTGCTTCGTGGAGCTAAGTGGAAAATTTCAGTTTGCAGCTTTGGTGAATAGGACGTGTGTGTGTGTGTGTGTCGTCCATCAGACGGTGGATGTGCCTTTTGAAATATTAGTCATACACTTATTCTTAAATATCTCCACTGACACGTGAGACCGTCCTCCTGCAAGTCGCGGCTCTGTAGATAATTTGTACCACCAGCGGCATGATTGAAGACAAACATAGTAACGATTGGAGAAGCTGTTTTCGAGAGAAGACGTCACAAATTACCGGTCACACCGGCTTCCTGTTGTTACCGTAACCACACGGGCGTTTTTACTGAACCGGATCATAATTACCACTGCTGCATGGCTGCTGCCACATCCGTGCCACTGCCGAGACAGCCGCCATTTTGGTCCCTGGTGCCGAATGGTTGTTATTTCAGCCGGCGCCCGCCGCCATGGGGGTCCTGTTTGACAGGACAAAGATAAATGACTTAAGTGGAAAGAGTTGCTGGAACAGGCGGTAAAACACAAGGAGACAGCTGTTGGTTTGCACCTGAAGACACTTTTCCAGACTGTGACTGCATCTTCATTATTGCCACAAAACGACTAAATCAACGTGTTTTTCTTTGGCTTGCGAAGCCCAACAAAAACGCGGCAACATGTAAAACCAACGCAAACCAGATTTTACACGGGTAGAACTTGTTTTGTGGCTCTGGATGATGGATGTTTGCTCTCTTATCTGATGACCGACTGAAGCTTAATGCGATTTCGTAATTGCAATTACACAGAGAGGAACAATGAGCGTCCGAGGCAAATTAGTCAAAGCGCAGATTCCTTTGAATGAAAAAGGATTTGAGCAGCTTTAACTGATTTCAAACTTCAGACGAGCTGACTGTCAAATCCAACACGCTGACGCAGTCGCACGGTCGTTGCTTTGCAGGACTGGATCAGCTAATGACGTCTAGTCAGTTGGTTGTGTCTTTTCTGTCGCCAGATCTCTCACTTTCATCATCAGCGAGTCTCTAACTTTGTTCAAAACTCAACAACAACAACATGTTTGAGCTCCGCGTTGGTCCGAAGCCTCCGTGGTTTCGCTGCTGTGCACATTTGCTTCCACATGACTCACTGGTTTGATTCATTGTGCTTAATTAGTGGGACTTTCCACGGTGGCAGGCTGCGTATTTTCGCAGATAAAAAGCCAATTTGAGTGTTTTCTAACTAAAGCCTGTGTGTGTTGTGTTTGCTTGTATCTCATATCTGCAGCTAATAAAGGAAAAACACTCTCTCATTTAGGATTTGTGAAACAAAGCATGCTCGGCTGCGAACCACTCGCTTCCTCTCCCCGTCTGCTCGCTCGCCGAGCTTCTTCGGAGATAAACACAGCCGCCACCGCGATAATACGGGCTTTGTTCCGAGCTCAGTCACTCTGAGCTCCTTTTTAACGTGTTCTCTTGTTTGTATTGAGGACAGGAATTCATATCTTCACGGGATCGTTCACTTCACCCACACAAGTCCGCCTCAGCTCGGGATAAAGAGTATTGTTTCTTACCTCCTTTCGAATCCATCTGTCGGCCTCGGCTCGTATTGTTGGCTGAAGGTCAGCGTCTGACATTGGAGCATGTGGTCACCACAGAGAGCTGAGGTTTTTCCCCCTCTCTCCGCTTGATAAAGACAAGGATTATGTAAGAATTTAATTCCAAAGTGAAATCCGCTCATAAATGAGTCGCTGCTGCAGTGAACGTGATGAGAGTTGAGATGCTGTCAGGTCTGCTGAGCTTCTCTTTGTCATTGTGAATGGATCCCACGAAAAGACTCAGAGCAACAGCGTTCGGCGAGCTCTGCTAACAAGTGTCTTTCCTCTGAGCCATGAAGCTGTGGATTAGCTCACAGCTGAAACATTCCACATCACATCAACTGCTTCCTGTTGTGGTAGAATAGAAAACGGCCTGATCCTGGTTCCTTTGTCTTACCTAGTCCTCTTACCTGACTCGACTCTCTGAGCGCTCGGTGCCGTTCAAAGCGGAAGCTGACACCTGAAGCAGTGACGTCAGGTGTTTTCCTAAGGCCTTAACGCCGTGTTTGTGTGAATACAAAGTCGTTTTGGGATCGTTCAATACTGATGCTGTGTCATCCAGGAATAACGGCAATAATTCGCCATGGGACGTGAAAAAATGATTATCTGTCGCTGTGGAAACAAGCAAAAATGGGGCAATTAGTGGAACCTGGGAAACCGGTCTCATCAGTGGTGTCCATCCTTCTGTCCATCAGTCTGAAAGCGCGTCTCTGTTCAGAGACAGTTCATGTCAAATCTGCACTCACACGTTCGTAACATTAAGTTTAGTAAAATACCAGGAATTTCACTTCATTTCTGTCCGTCTCCGTCCTCCATCATGTGTCCTCCTCTTCACTTCTGCTCCTCCGTCTCCTCTCCCCTTTGTTTCTCCTTCACTTCCTCCCTCCCCACCATTCACTCACTTACCATAAATCTATCCACACCTACACCCCCCACTCTTCCCCCTGCTCTTCGCCCATCCCCCACTCCTCCTCCTCCTCCTCCTCCTCTTCCTCCTCTATATTTGCTGACACAGGAGTTTGTTGTTCTCCCCGCTGGCTCGTCTCTGGAGCTTTCACCCCAACGCTTCCAGTCTCCAGAGTGTAGAGGAGGCTCAGGGTCAATCTGTCACCTTCACACTGCTGCAGCTCCCCTTCCCCGCATCCATTCATCCTCTGTGTCGCTCTGTCCGTCCCCCTGCTCCTCTTGGTTTGTGTTTTCCTGCCTTTTGCACGATTTGTCCATTTCCACTGCACGTATTCCCTCAGTGCAGTGAAATGGTGCAGTGGTTACCTCGGCCGCCCGAACCTGCGGGTCAGCCAGGCTGTTCCCTTTAGTGTATGTGTTTGACCTGCAGCAGCTTTAAATTGGGCCCAAAACAGGCCGGCATTAAAACAACCCCGGGGGCTGCGTTGGAGGGAGCATTAGTGAGGATCCAGTCTAACTGAAGTAACACTCACAGACAAGATCTCACATCTCTGGTTGATCCACTGCTTCCAACTGTTAAAATGCCGTATGATGATCAGTTCTTATCGGAAACCCAGATGTGGTGTGACAGGCCCCCCCTTCACAGCTCAGCAGGTCATGACAGCCAGACGGACTGTTATCAGTCAGAATCACACCCAGCTCCGGCTCGGACCTCCCAATACCAACCAGTAGGACAGCAGGTTTATTATCACCGATGCCTGGTGGCCATAATAAATATGACAGAATCTAGTGGTAAATTTTAAGTGGCAAAGTGCCGGTAGACACAAAGACACCATCTGTTTCTCGTTTCGAACCCACATCAAATGTTGCTGCTTTATTTATTTCAAAGTCTGTTCTGTGCTCGTCTGTAACCTGGATGTTGTCGCCCGGTGCATGTTTGACACTCCTCCACATGAAGATCGTCTTCATGTAGGGACCATGTGAACTACGTTTCTGTGAAAGTTCACACAACAGGCCCCGACGAACCGGGGACATGTAAACGTCTAAAATATGGAAGAAGAGACAAACGGTGACAAAGCTTCAGCCTCTCATGACATGTTTTCCTCGTCCTCACTCGTTGTTTTTCTCTGCTTCGTCGTTCTTGTCCGTCGATACCTCCCACCGCTGTCCCTAAATTATCTGATGAATAATGTGCCATCAAACTCATTAGCTTGTCGATAAGTGTCTCTGTGCCCTTGTCAGCAAGACGGATTCCTCGGCTTTTCTTGTGCCGCTGAGCTATGACGTTTAGATAATGCTCTGCTTTTCCTCCGTCCCCGGTATTCTTCACTCACCTGTTCCTCCTCTGTCTCTGCCGCCATCCCTCCATCTTGGACTGTTACAAAACTCCGACCTTGCAGCATTTGCATGCAACCCCCTGTATTTTCTCTTCTTTTATTCATTAGTGTGATTGGACTGTGAACACGCAGAGGCCTGTTGAGGTAATTTAATGCAAATCTGAGTGATTTAGTGGCTAATTACATATGCGTGTTGTAGTCTGCCTCCCAGTTCAGCAAGATTATCAGAATCAGGGTTAATTAATTATTCAGACTCAATTCCCAGGTATACGCTCCTACTGGCATCACTGGTGCAGAAAATGTGCAAATCTATGTTAATAGTGGCAAACTGGATCCGCAGGAGCTCGCTGCGCCTAACTGTGCTCCAAAGTTAGGAGTCGTCTCTGTTTCCTATCTGGTAAAATTGTAATTTTTTGTTATTCAGACATGGACAGATGTTAGAATTTACCCCAGAAATGACTGTCCTGAGGTGAATAAAGAATGTCTCATGTTTGAGCTGACGCTCTGTGAGTTGACAGCTCCCACTTCCTCTTACTTCCTGGGTACTTCCTGTTTTACTGTAAACATACAGGAGCTTAGAAACAACTGTAAACAGTCATCAAGAAATTCTTTGATCAACAACATCATCATCGCAGCTGTGAATGCCAGTTTCCCACGTGAAGAATCTTCCTGTCACTGTGCATGAAACATTTGTGTCTCTAATGTTGGGTATGTTTACAACCTGCCCAGCGATTTGTCTGAATCATGGCCGCCCACCCCGAGACGCTGAGCTAGTGTCTTCTTCAGTGGTGCCACGAAGTATTACACGGTTCTTGCAATTGGCGACTTCGTCTTACAAGTCCGTGTTGTAATTTTAAAGTCGTTATTTAGTTGTGAAAGTCTTCCAGCCTCCGGCTTTAACACCTCACCGTCTGGTGCCTTGGCTGCTTGTGTTTTATCTCTTGCCACGTTGTACGTGTGCACGGTTTTGTCCACACGTCCAACCTTTGTGAGTTTTGACAGGCTTACTAAATGAATAAAGGGACTACACGAGATGACACAGGTGGAAAGAGACCGGCTGTAATAGCTGGAGGGACACCTGGGCTTTGGTTTGAGCTTGAACTGAGAAAATCTGATTGAATATTTCCTTGGAGAGGATAAATTGTCACACAGCGCGATGCATCGCTTTGCTACAAGGTTTCAGGTTTGGTGCCATTGTTCGTCGTCAGTTAACAGCACGTGTTCACATGTTTGAGTGAAACACTGTGGAAGCTTTGGCCTTGAAGCATTTTCACATTATCATATTTTTAATTCAGTTACTGCACCTGCATGTTACAATAGCTCCAGTTATCACTTTGTCGAAATCAGACGTGTTCCGTTCAGTCCTGTTAGGAAAAGTTTTCCAACGAGCTGCAGATATAAAACCTTTGCCATGACAGATCCGTTTCCTTACTGTGTCACTCTTGAAGCACCATTTCGCTTCCTGTTGCCAGTTATTTTATTATTTCTTTTATCGAACATCCCTCCTTCTTCCTTCCGCCCGCTTCCCTGGTGGGTTTTTTTTGAAGGCATAAATGTGTCATGTGTCAGTGTCTAAATGAGAGGATTACCATGTCATTATAGCGGTTTGAGTCAGCAACACACTGCGCTTCACGATGCCGTCGCTGCAAAACAAAATCTCCTTATCCCCTGAAGGGAGAGAAAACTAATATCCTATATTTAGGTGAGCATTAAGGGCCATTACTCAACAGACAAAGTGCTTTATCTGGAGCGTTTCTGCTTTGTTGGATGGGAGCCTGCTTGCCTCCCATTATTCTACACATCCTTTACCTCAGCTCTGACGTTTCTGTTTTTTTTTTTCCAAATGAGACAAACTAGCAGCGGGAGTCAAGTTTACGATATAACCTTTAAGGCGCCGCCGCGATGGTGTGGCAGCAGATGAAAGGGAGGAGCAGTTTAGCCATGTGCAGATTAAAAGGTGTGTTCTCCAACCTTTGGCGTTGGACATTGTGCTCATAACGACCGAAGCAGACACGTTTCACTTGAAAATGCTGGAGATCCTTTTGTCCTGCGGAGGTAAATCTCTAAAGCTGCTCCGTGAGCCCTGATACAAAGCTGGATTTCTTTGGACGGGCAGCTCCTGGTGTTGCTGTGGTTGTTGAAATGCTGGATAAACGGATAACTGATCTGGCCACGCAGTCCGTTGAGCGCCGCAAAATAATATTTCACAGACTTTTGCCATTACTCACCTAGAGGCACACGATTTATCCTAAAACCTTTTTTTTCTGACTGACAAGAGGGGAGCCTCTTGATTTCAACTACCAGCTTTCTACACGAAAAATCAGCTTTCCAGAGAAAGCAGACTGTGCCCTGATTATTTCGGTCCGTGTAAAGTCTCTCAGTGTCCACACCTAAAACTCACACCCTGTACGTTTGAACCGAAGGGGCCTGTCAGAAGAGAGCTCAAACCTTTTCACGGACCTTATTCGTGGTGGTGCAGCTTTGCCGTTGTGTTATAGTTTTGTGTTGAGTTAAGAATTTTTGTGTCTCGTGCTTGAATTGTGCCTCACCCGTATTTCGTACAGGAAGAGCTCAAAGACTCTGCTTTTGTACTTCACTTCCTAACACTAACCCCCGTTGGATGTGGTCTAAAGCTGTAATATTTGGGTGAAACAGCCGGAGACGGACAGATAATCAGCTTTGAAAGACAAACTAAGGATAATCAGAAAAATAAAGAAATGACAACCACCACTTCAAACAAAGATTTGAACTCGAGGCCTCCCGATGCTTTTATCTGTCTGTGATTTTCCTGCAAACTTTCTCAAATCACGTGATATTGCTTGATAGGAGAACTAAATCTCTGATTTCTGTTGAGTTAAAAGTATTGATTACTCAGATCAGCCCTGCTGTTCCTGCGCCAGCAAACATCACTTGCTCTTCTTCTCTTCAGCGTCTTCGTCCACAAATGTGACTCTACGTCTTCGGGAAAGTCTATCCGGTCTGTTGTCTCCACCGCTCTGACTATGCGTGTCTTCACTTGTGAACCGTGACATTAAAGCCTTGCGCTCTGATTTAGCTAAATGCCTCCAATGTGAAACGAGATGGGACATGAGAGCAGTTAATGGAGTCATGTCCGGTATCAGCAGGGTCCCGCCTGCTGTGCCTGCTAGCTGACGTGATAGCACTTCCAGCAGGAAAGACCCTAATTAATTGTCAGCACCGTTTGTTTATTTGTGCTGGCAGCCATTTTTCATTTTCCGTCTAAGCTCATTGTCGCGTCTCTTTCTGTCCGGCGTCCTGTCAGTCAGATTGTTGCCTGCATATTCTCCACATTTGTGTTTTGTCACTTTACTCTCTCGTTCACTGTTCAGCCTTTTCTTCAGAAGTCCTGGTTTCCATCACTTCCTGTCTCTTTGGCTTTTCATCAATTTCCTTCACAGTTTACTTCATGTTCGCAATCGTTATAGGTTGATTTGCCGCTTCCTGTTAGATGCATGGCACGTTCAGGTCAGGACTTCTCGGGGTTTCCTAACTAAAATAAACCTGCAGCACAGCCAACGCATGCAGTGATTGTTCATTAGCACTACTCTAACAGCTGCTTCTCGTGCGTAGCTTGGGATAGATTTCCACTTAGCTCGGGGTTAAAGTTTGACATTTTGTGTATTATGATTTCTTCTCAACAGTGAGACAAGATCAATATCAGTTTCCTTTCTTCTTTTCTCTCAACGAGAATCTAAATAAGAGTTATTTCCCAGCCTTCGTGCTCAAACTACACAGTGAGCTGCACAACTGCTGGATCACTTCCCCACACTGATCGGGTTTTTCACTCATGAAAAATGAGAAAAACAAAACCCTTAAACCTCTCTATAGGCACACCGATGCTCGAGCTAATCCGCTGGGATTGTTTTGTACAAAGAAATACATTACAAACTTAATTTGAAGCTAATTTGAAGCTTCAGCAGCTGCTCCGATTAAGTGGGGATCTTCTGATCGCACTCAATCACTGCGTGGTTTGAGTGCTGCGTAACTCTCACGATGCAAAGCTTCATGTTTTACAGATGAGCTGTTAGTGAAGATGCAATGTGCTGAAGATTAGTAAGTGTATGGAATTTAAATGTACTGCCTGAGCCCACCTGCTGAACAGAAGGAATAAAGAACGCAGCTCAGTTTTCTTGCCGACCTGTTGCTAAGAACACGGTGAATATTCCCCTGCTTGTGTAGGAGTGAGGCTTCCCCAAACAGTTGCCTCAGAATCACTGTAATATGTAGAGGAGGAAGAATTACCTTCACGTGTTATTACCCAACCGTCATTGGTTGGTCAACAGCATTATCATATCATTTTTCATAACAGTGAACTACTTTACTTTAATCCGTGTGAGCTCTGGGTTTTCAGTCAGCAGCTGCAAAAGTCCATTTAGTCCAACTAGAGGATTTCTGCCTTTCTTCACATTTTCATGCCTGATGACAAGAGCTTCGTGCTGGTAATGTAAAACTCTAAAAATCACTTTGCTTCGTGAAGTTGGGTGCAAAGATTTAAATTATTTGAAAGTGGCCAAAAACCTCATGTATTTGCATCCTGTGCAAACCGGATCCCAACATGACAACGGTCAAGCAGTGTGGAAAAAGAGTTTGTTCAATGAATTATTAAAAAATGAACTTAACTTCAGGAAACACAGCATTAGTACTTCTTCACTGTGCATGAACGTTATGTTGATTTAGTCTGTTTGCCATTTCAGACTACGAGGGCGAAAACCTCTGCCGCCAACTGTAATTACCAGTCAATTTAGCTCAAACTGTTACATCATCATTATCATCGTTTGAATCGCTCAGAAACTCCTGCTCCCCTCTCTCCTCTCCCATTGGTGGCTTTTATCTTTCGCTCTCCATCTCTTGGCTTCTGCGGTTCGTGTCTCGCTCTCTCTGCCACGGAGCTCGTCCTGATCGACTCGAGCCAATTTAAATTCCATTTGGGGATCTCATCTAAATTCATGCGGGACGGCTCATTGGCAGGGCGGCGATAAACACTCAGGGAAGGGAGGGTTAAACAAAGCGAGAACGTGTTCTGGGAGGGAGCTTAGAGGAACGCAACTGTCCACGCAGAGATGAAAAGCTGTTGCATCATGGGATGCACAAGCGTTACGTGTTCCTGACAAGCTCTGTACATAAGGTAAATGTGAGCGTGCAGAACGTGCACGCCCCCGCCAACGAAACCCATCCTGCCTCAGTCGCGTTAATTTACTTTGAAGATTTGGACTCGTTTCATCACTCTCCCTCGCTCAGCCATTTTAAATCCACCATCTCTCTCTCTGCAACTTCTGATAGTCTCTGGATCCTTTTGTTCTCCACCGTTTTCTTTCAGCTGCCGCCTTCCTAACATTTCTTCTGGCTTTGCTTTGCTTTCGCCCCTTCCCTTCCCGTCTGTCCACGTTTGTCTGTCTTGTCTCATTTTGAGATTGTGTTTGTTTCTCCTTTTTTCTCCCTTCAAGTTAAACTGCTAAATAATGTGCCTCATCAAGGTAAATGTCCACTGTATCCTCTGATCTATTAATAAGAACAATGGATTCTGTTGTCGAGCTAATTAAATGAAAAGGACAATTGACTGTAACTGAAGTAGGAATTTGTCGTTCAGCAGATTTAAACCATGATTGCATTAGTATCTTAACATGCATGTTCTAAGGAAGCTGCACCCACCGGTAAGTTACAAAAAACATGAGAATAAATTACTGAGATGATCACATTTCACTGACACGTAGGGCTGAGTATCATCTGCATAAATTTGTTACTGTACAATACACTAACAGTTGTACTGTATGTTGGACTGCTCAGGCCCAAAACTACTGAAAGATGTTGTGTTGTTGTTTTTATTATGAACTAATACTTCATCAAGACACGTGTAGGATCATCCCGGTAGTTGAAATTCCAGTGCGTGACACATTGCGGCCTTTTGGACTCATGTCTGCACGTCGCAGCCTCCTTCTGGTCACCTGTGTTTCCTGCAGGCGGGTGGTTGACTGTGCCACAGTTAGACAACCAGCTGTGAAATTGTGTAACTGTGTGATCTGGGCCGAGGTGGCCTCTCAGAGAACGATCGGAGTGTGTGTACGCAAACGTAATGTTTCCTCAGATGCTTCATACCTGATCATTTGTCTGTTTCTGCTTTTTAGTGCAACAACACTGGATCTTTTACGTCCTTTTCATTATATTTCGATAGTGTTGTAATACGTAACGTTAAATGTTATGCCGATACAAAAAAATTTGTTTGTTTGACTCTTTTTTTGCCCTTTCAACATAAGGAGGATTACTCAACTGCAGTGTATAAAAGAAGAACTAATGGCGGCTCAGACGAGCATGTTACAGCCGCTGTCAGTTCATAAAGTCACAAACAGTGACTTTATGAACACGGCCAAACAGTAAAATGTCGAACACAGGAAACAAAGTCCATCTTCAGGCAAACGTGGTAAATTCTCCGCAGTGTAAAAACTGAGCAGATAAATTATGTCACCACGAAAACGAGACATTAATACGATACAATAGTGATTATTGCAAAACATTTACAGTAAAAAATGGACAGTCCCCGTTGGTCAAGGCGGAGCTGATTTTTATGTGCTGACAGGTTGTTTCTACGTACTGATACAGCAGCTTTTGTTATCTCATTACATTTGTATTAAATTATATCACGTTTTATGTTACAAGCACCAGGTGGCATTAATGTTGTGGCTGACGAATGTACCATAAGGACTGTTGCTGTGTTCTCCCCGATGTTGGGCCGGTTTTATAAAGCAGCTGCTGTCTGGGTGTCTGCTCTCTGCTGCTGCTGCTTACAATAAATGACCCTGCGAAATGTGTGACATAAGCTTCTGACACAGTCCTACGTGATTCATGGCTGTCGTGTCCGGTCGTGCAGGTGGCGGTACGGGCAGCCAGCAGACCATTCTCCATGAGGAGCAGTGGAAGATGCCGGCTCTGCCAGCACTGCTGCTGTCGATTTGCATCGCCGTCTTGCTGCTGACCATGGCGCCGCTCTCCTTCAGCCAGACCAACGCCCTCTCCGCCCTGCGAATGGGTGAGTACTGTCGCTGACACCTTTCAATGCTACAAACCCAGGTTTTTGCTGTACTTTGGCCTCAGTTACTGCAGTTTTCGTGGTGCTCACCGGTTCAGCGTGAAAGTGTGCATCAGGAGCACCTTTGCATCTGCTTTGTCGCTGGTTCAAGACACAAACTGCCAGTAACGGTTGGACTGTTTGGTCTTGACGTGCGACCTGTTAGCCCAGGCCACGGTGCATGATTTGCAGGCCTCCTCTCAGTGCTCTGACCTGCGACTACGCTCTGCAGTTTTTGCTCTTGACATTGGACTAATTGGTCTTGACCTCGGACCTTCAACCTCTTGACCTTTACTTCAGACTCACAGGGTTTGACTTTGGGCTTGTCTTTGTCTTGATGTAGACCTTGACTTTGGACTTAGGACACTTTTGGTTTTGAACTCTAATTTGGGACTTGACGCTCTTGACATATCACTTGACCTTTGCCTTATTTTTTGACCGGACTTAGACTTGAATTGAACCTTGACTTTGGCGGAGAGGGAAAATAAACCCGTCCTTGTCCCTCGCAGTCTGTGTGAAGTGGCCTTTTAAAATGTGACACATATTGTTGCCTCAGGAGAAGGTGTGTGGGGAGAGGAAATGACAACGGTTTAGCTTCTTGTTACTTTTATCATGTGTTTTCTCTGCTTGTTGTGTTTCTCCTCTCACCACCCACCACTATCTGTGTTTGCCGTCTTGATTCCTCTCACGCTATCTCATTGCTGTGTTTGTATTTTTACAAGCCCCTCGAGGATTCCCTTTGTCTCTGTCGCTTGTTGCTTCCGTTTCTTCCTCGCTCCTTGTCTTGCTGTTGTCCCAGCCTGGATCATTTGGCAGTGTAAATGCACCACGCTGAAACCGGATCAGGGAGCGGCTCCGTGACTTCCCTTCATGATTCACAGCGAGGTCCGTGCAGTAACTGGCTAAGAGCTCCCCGTACTCCCCTCACACCCCACAGAGGAAGATTAACTTCAGTAAGAGGAGAGACTTTGTGTTGAAAGTGAAAGTTCAGCCCACTCCTCGCACTAGATGAAGCCTTTCTTCCTGTTGCTCGTTCGACTGCGAGGGCCCCAGAGTTCAAATCCCTGCTGCTTTTATTGTAACGCTCTGGCAAAAATGGCGGGCACTTGTATGCACACTGTCATGGCAACCGGGTCACCTGGCAATGTGTGAAGGTTTACCTTTCACTCTTCTATTAATAATTACTGACTGCAGCACAGATTCAAACACCGGCTTTCACTTCCACAGAGGATGTGGAGAAGAAAAAGGGAAACAGGTCGTCGCCATAATAAAGGGAAGGACTCATAAAAAGATTCAAAGCAGCAGCGTGTTTCACTCACTGATTTAGTATAATAATTTAAAAGGGCTCATTTCTTTTCTATGACACCTTTCCACTCGGGGTTTTATATCAAATCAACTGGAGGAAATGCAGGTTTGCAATTGTCGGGAACTATTTTCTGTGGCGGAATAATTAAAATATGTTCTCTAATGAGTATTAGCAGGATAGTGAGGGACCGTGAGTGAAAATAAACTACAGTGTGTGTCTGTTCATGGCAATGACGTGAGGTAGGAGACCAGTAAAACCAGCTCCTCTTTGGTTGTTTCTGTATATTTTATAATTGGTGGCTGAGTTTTGGGGATAAATTGCACCATTTTGGATTAGTCGCACTTAGCAGGTGGGTCTCCTCTGACAATCGTGGTCCATTATTCTTGACAGCTGAGGGCACAGTTGGCTTTAATGCTTTATAGAAGCTCATGAAATGTTTACAATTTCTTTTGACTGACTTTTTTCGCAGCGGCACCAAATCCAGCCGTTGCAGTAGCCCCGCATCACAAAAGGCCTCTGCAGTGTGAGGAACATACAGCTGCCTCCACCCCGAGAAAAGATATTAACATATATAAAAAAAAGACAAAGATTTCTCTCAGGCTGGTTTATGACACCGAGCCTTTGAGCAAGGCATTTCTCACTGGCCGCAGCTGGCAGATCTCATCCACAAATGTCAATGCCATCGACCTCGCTGACTGATTGAAGGTCAGAACGGAAATCCACTTCCTGTTCCGAACACACAGAGCTTCTGCTGTTTGCTTGAATTCAGCCTTTGACTGCTTTCAGGTGCATGAAACTTTCCTTTTAGATGCACTTCTCTCTTCAGGTGGTGGAAAATCTAATTTAGTTCCACTCCAACACACTCAGCTATAACCAAATTTTCAAGGTTCCCGATTCAGTGGCTGGGAAATAAAAAGGGCTGTGAGAAGTGCCTTTGCCATTCAAAGACTCATGCTGCGCCGGGGAGCGACCAGCGGTCAAATGCTGGTGCGACCGGTGCTGCGATGAGAGTGGAGGGCATCTTTACCCGCTGATGTGTCAGGTACGCAGACGTCCGGCAGTCGTCAGGAGCTACAGTGCGCACGCAGTCATAAAAGAGCTGCAGGGAGCAATTATCTGAAGAAAAGGTGAAAAGACACCCACACATGATGCGGCCGAGAGCAGAAGACAACTTCCGTCTTTGTGGGTTCAGCTTTCAGGCAGCATGGAATAGGCACCACCTCAGCTAAGAAACAAGTCGCTAATAAACCATATTTACAGGAACACGACAACTGAATAACACAAATATTCCCTCAGACGCGGAAACGAGGCTCACGGTGATAACGAGCGGTTCTTCACGTGAGCAGTAATCAAATCACAAAACAAGAACGACTCAGCTCTAATTATCCAACACATATGTTTAACGAGCGCATTCATTGCTGCCGTGCTGAGAAACGACCCACATCGCATCAGACGACTGTAATTTGATGTTGCCGGCCCCCAGCCGAGCCCCCACACCAGCTCGCAGGTTAACAAATCCCACTTACGGTGCCAATTAGTGGCGGGAGAAGCTGACAAATAGGCCCAATCTGCAGAGCGTGTATCGGTTATCACTGCAGAGAAGAAGAGGCCTGTTGATTCTGATGAGCTTCGACTGAGACGAAGAGGAATGTTTAACGCTGACGTGTCTGCAGTGTCTCTGCTTTATTTACACGAACGCATTATGAGGACTGGATTCCGCTGATCCCCGTGCTTCCATGTCTTTGGGCCCAGAGACCCCCCCCAAACTTCTTCTGCAGTTTAGTTTTTTTTGACACACGCCAACATTTGAATCTCATTTGGATCTTTGACAGTCCACTGGCTTCTCTGTTCTGTAGTTTTGGTTCCAAGAGCTTCTGATGTCTTAGGATTAGATCATAAAAACGACGAACTTTGTGGAACAAGATGTGGTCCTACTACATTTTACTCTTTTAAAACTTATTTTGGGCCAGTGTGTGTCACACGATCGTTGCAAAACCTGCCACAAATTGGACACTAGGCCCAGGGGTGCGTGGAGGCTTTTACACCAGATTAGCATTTCACTCAATGTTCAATCATGTGCAGACCACAGATATTCTCATTGTGTTCAGACACATCAATTAGTTATGTTTAGGACAATATCGCAGTCTGGCTTCTGTTCATGAACGCAGAGCCTCAGTCCTTCACAAATACTTTTCGTCATCATAAAATCAGTTCAGTTATAATGTTTCGTCATCACATTAACACTTTAGATGCAGAGGAATGTAAACGTTAGGAGGCAGGTCAGTCACGCCAACAGCTGCTAATGTAGCTTGGATCCTGAATCCCGCAGCAGAGATGAGGAGCAGCTGCCGTCTGTTATATCCACCCTCTAAACTGAAAGCAAAATTGTGACTTAATGTGCTGAAAGTCAAATGGAAAATATAAAGATGAATGTTTGAAGTCACATCATGCAGATACTTTCTCCTCTGGCAGGATTAAAAGTCAAGTCAAGTTCATAAATATTGTAGAGGAGGATTTTAATTCAGCAGCATCAGTGTCCTTCAGCTGTGGCTAAAAACCTCCATGAATTATTCCAAGCCGCGCTATCAGTCACTCTGAAGGAATCGTTAGCTTATGTTCATCATTAAATATCTCTAAACTACAGGGGGGCCGCTGCGTAAAAGGTAGTTTGTCACCACAGGACGACGGCAGGACTTCTCCTTTCAAAGGGAACTAACGGCACATTTTTCAAATTCTGACTCTGAGTCACTTTATAAGTGAAGTTGTCACTTCTTATTTCCAAAGGCAAATGTCTCATTTTGGAGCAAAACCCAAGCGGAATATTAATGTCAGACGTTTGGAGGATGAAATGTTGGTTCCTTCTGGCGGAACTGTGAGATGGTCAGAAATATCAGCTCCATGTAAAGGGTCGGGTACATTGCAGGAACATGCGCAGCAAAGCAATAAAATTAGATTTAAACAGAACGAGATCCAGCAGAGAAATGAGGAACCGATCATTTGTTGGCCTGCAGCTATACAACAAAGGGACTGACTCAAATCATCGAGGCTTATTTTAGCTATGAAACATGGATCCTCAGATAATCAGTGGACCAGAAACTGGAACTAATGGTCCAGAAACCAGAAAGAGGCCGTTTAGGTAAATGTGAGGGAAATCACAGTGACAACATATTAATATTTAACTGCAGTAAGTGAGCCTCAAGTTTTATAGAACGCTACAGTATGTGCAGAACACAGAAGTGGTCCACTAATTGCTGGTCTGACAACACATTCAGTGACTACTAGATGCTCCGGCAGTGTCACCGTTTGACTCCCTGACAACAACTGTGTCCAGTATCGATGCTGCGCGTAAAGTTAAGTTAGAAAAAAAACTCGCATTAAAATAAAACGCTCCAAATGTCACTCACATGCTGCCTTACAATACTGATCACAATCATCGGAAAACATTAATGTCGACCTGACAAAGGGCGAAAAGTCACCAGAGATTATCCAGTTCATCCTGAGCGGTGTCACAAAAAGTTTGGCGCAATCTGTCCACCATCAGTTGTGGAGGGATTTCAGTCTGGAGCCCAGTGCAGGACCATCCCTGCTCCAGCAGGGATCCAGACCACTTTAAAAATGATGAAACACAGGAGTGGACAACACAATGAAGTAGAAATAATCCCACAGGGAACACATCTCAGGGCCTAAACAAAGTGTAATGTCGTCAGGGTTGCCTGCCGCGGGAACAGAAAGCCATAATCCCGTAAAACATGGCAAAATATGCCGAGGCGTCGTGTTCACCTCTTAAAGGACACCAGCCACCAGAGCAGAAGTGGGATTCCACCTCCAGCCAGCAGAGCAGTTCATTTTTTCATTGTTTGATTCTGTTTTTGTCTAGAATCTGTCAACCTCAGACCTGCAGACTTGGGTTCTCATCAGATCACATAAACTCCACGAGGGACTAGAAAACCTGTTTGTCAAGTTTCGGCGCCTCCAAGGGGGAAATTCCATCCCTCACCACTGCTGCTTGTGCTTTTGTCATTGTGGTTCAGGGCCAAACGTGCAGCAGCGTTTCCACTCGCTCTACAAGCTTTTTACATGAACACAAGGTGACGTTTGCTCACAGGCACGTCGGAAGACGGCGCCAAGGTGTTTCGCCACCAGGGTAAAAGTTGAAACAGCATAATTTGATATTAAGTCTGAGCAGAGCTTCTCTCCTCGCAGCTCGGCGACGGTAAACAGAGCTGTCAGCGTGTAATTCACAGGAAACACAAAGACGGAGAGAGAACGAGCGGATCACAAAGTGCAGCAAATGAGGTCAGAGCAGGAGTTTGTTCCTGTGTATGACACAGTCGATGCGAATAGATGCGACGAAGGAGCCTGATACGTCCTGATGTCTGGTTTGCCTAACAGAGTTTGTCAGTGAACATTTGTTACAGGAAGTGTGTCGAAGTGAAACGCGCTCATGTTCACAGATGAAGGTTCTAAGGTTCCATGAAGTTTTGAGTCAGTCTGTGCTTTAATTTGGGTTTTCTGATTATTGTACCGGCCTCCATCGCTTGGTTTGATGGGCCGTGTTGTCCTACGGTGGCCCTGACAGCTCGTTGCATTTAGAAAACGCAGAAAAAAGTAAAATAAGGAAAATGTCTCAGGGAAGCAAGGCACGTTTCGTTGTTCTGCTTTTTCTATTGTATTTAAAACAGCTCAGAGTGACGACAGTCATGTGTCACTCAACCAAATGATGTTGACACGGTGGAGCCAAAATGGCTGCCAGTTTCACCATCACAAACCTTTCAGGGGTAGGTCACTTTAGGACACGGCATTAAAAAGGTGTTGGGGTTGAACGTCTCACGTGATCACGTGCATCGTGCAGCAGTTGTTTTACCATGTCACCTGGGGGGTAGCAGCTGGTACAGATGCTGAACTCGATCGTGCAGGTTCGTCTCAGTCAGAAGGTGTTTGATCCTTCCAGACTGTGAAAAATCTGAACAAGCTGGTGGAAAGAATGTGGAAGTTGTAGTTCACCCCGTGTTTCTTGGTTCCAGCTGGGAAAACACACACTGAAAGCGGATAAAAACTTTTTCTTTGAGATGAGCTTTTTAAAGACACACAACATGGGAACATTCTAGAGAAGCTGCAGCTGCTGCAGACCGGACAGCCAGACATGTGACAGCATGGTGGCTACTGTGAGGCACCGGCTGACAGTCCCACGTCATGGGGATGAAGGCGCCATCAATGATTAATAAGACAGAATTCAAAACCTTCTCTGATGTTTTACTGGCATGACAGTGCACCTCACCACACTCACTCCAAAACAGCCAAACTTTCCCGAGTTTTCCGCTTTAGTCTCTTCTCTCTCCGCAGCTGTTCGTATAAAGTTTACACAATCGAAATCCCAAGAGGACGAATCTCTGTGAGTGTTGCACGGTGCAGCACTCACAGGTGGTACTGAACCAGATTTTATTAGGATCGGAACTGTGGGAAAGTTTTAACCAGATTCCTCTCTATGAACACATCGCTATGAGGAGCAAAAAGGACGTTAAAAGCAGCAATATTTGAGGGAAGCATCATGACGGGATGAGAACGTGTCAAAGGAGACAACGTGTCCAACCCACACGTCTTTACAGAGCAGAGTAACACCAGTCCACAGCGAGCAGCTCATCCTTAAATGGTTACGGCTAATGGACATGTATGGTCCATTATTATTGTCAGTTATTATTTCTGTCATTAGTGCACAGTGAAGCACGGAGCTCCACCGAGCACGAGTCTTATTGAACTTAATTGTATCTGTATCAAATGAAAATGTAACTATAAACCAAAGTACACGTGAGATCAGATCAGTGCACAGCCGTGGTCGGCGTGTCCCTTCAGGAGTCGCCACAGCGGAACAATCCACACGTTTGTTTGTTGAACACGAAAATATTTCTGCTCTCGAATGTGGAACCATTATCATTTTATATGTAAATAAGTGACATTAAAATGCCGTTTTATGCTGTGTCGGGGGCTTTTGTCCTCGACTGTGAAAGTAAAAAACCTGGGGCCTTGGAATATGATCACAAGTGTGAGAAAACACTTTTTTCAGTCAATTCATAGTTTCTTTCATTTGTCGAGTTCTGAACTTTGTCAGTTAATATTCAGTGTTTATTCATATAGAACCGAGCACTGTGCTTAACCACAGGGAGACACGGAGAAATTCCCTTTGGGTCACAACAGAAGAAAAGCTCCAAAGAACCCAAGGAAATGCAGCTAGGGCGGACCGGGGATCGAACCACCGACCCTGAGCTCCGTGGACGACTGCCTCACCATCTCTTTCACATTCCTCTTGTTTTCATGATTCTTATTTTGGACTTCACAGGTCTCTTTCATGTCTGTCCATGGTTTTCAGCTCCTTATGTCTCCTCGAAGTTAAATATTAATGAGCTGATGTGACGCACGGCTGCGCTGAGCTTCTCACGTTACAGGAAACTCCAGGAGTCCAGGGAGCAACTGTCTCCACAAAGTTACAGTTCAAGTGTTTGACCCGCTGTGATTACTTCATCTTCATCTGTCTCTGTCCAGAGTGTGTGAGTGTGTTAGGTGTCTGAGTGTGTGTGTGAGTGTGTGTCTGAGTGTGTGTGTGTGTGTGTGAGTGTGTGTGTGTGACTGTGAGTGTGTGTGAGTGTGTGTGTGACTGTGAGTGTGTGTGAGTGTGAGTGTGTGTCTTTGTGTGTGAGTGTGTGTCTGAGTGTGCGTGTGTGTGAGTGTGTGTGTGTGTCTGTGTGTGTATCTGAGTGTGTGTATCTGAGTGTGTGTGTGTGTCTGAGTGTGTGTGTGACTGTGTGTATGTGACTCGGTGTGTGTGATTGTGTGTGTGTGTGTGTGTGTGTGTGACTGTGAGTGTGTGTGTGAGTGTGTGTGTGTGACTGTGTGTGTGTGTGTGTGTGGTCTCGGTGACCCACAGAACCTGATACTGTGCACACACACACACACACACACACACACACAGTCTTCTCACTGCTGAGAGACTCTTTATCTCCTTACTTATCTTCATCCTCTGGCTCTTGGAGATAGATGCTCCGTTTTTTTGCTTTTCCATTTAGACAAACATCAAACACAGTTTTCTAACCGCGGGACTCGCTGCCTAAAGGCCCATTACAAACAGTAAGCGAATAATCAGTGCAGGAGGCGTCCAAAAACAGTTTCATAGTAATATTAATAATAATAGGAACTGAATATTTTGGTGACATGACTAAAGCCCCAGAACAATCAGCACAGTCTGCCAGAAAGGAGAAGCATAACAAGCTTTGAGATGTTTAGACACACTGACAGAACAGATGTGGGCTGATGTTAAAAGCCCCAGAACAATACACTTTGCCGCCCACTGACAGCATTGGGCAGATGTTAAAATTACACTTTGCCGCCCGGCATTCGTCGTCTTCTTTAAGCGTCTTAATTGGTGCCAGTTGTAACACGATATTTCCTTTACACTGGGCTCGTGATGCTGCGTAAGAACAGATTGGAATCCAGAGACAGACTCGGATTTCTCTGCTTGTCGGACTTCCAACCGCTCAGACAGCGTCAGCTAACTCGCCGTGAACCATCTGGTTCTTTGTCTTTTCCTCAACAGAAAAAAATCCTCTGTGAGGAAGGACACGATGAATTGCCTCCTAGTTTGCCCTGAGATGCATTAATTATTTAAGAAACACAAATCAAATTCTGAACGAGTCTCAGCGTCACGTTCGCTTTGAGTTTCAGCCTTGTTGTGCGGCGTCTTTGCTCTGCTGCACTTTCAGCTCGGTGTCCAGCAAAAAAGGGAAATGAGGAATGATGAATTACGCTGCACAGGAAAATCTGTCTTAAGGCTCAAAATCCAAAGCATCCAAAATCCAGAACTCAGCGTCTCCTGTTTCTGCGTTTGAAAAAATGAAATGCTGCAGCTCTCATCCAGCCACGGACATTATTGACCTCTGTCCAAGTGTCTCTGGAAGAACTCGCCTTATAATAAACTGGCGTTCTGCTCCCTGCTGCTTCTGCACCTGTAATCTCTGTGTTCAGGGGAGGGACCAGTCAAAGCAAACATGGCAGGTGGGAACTGAGCGCATCCTTCACCGTACAGGTCCAAACGGAAACAATGCCGAGTCTTTTCTTGGCTTATTTGCTGCAGCTGCTGTGCTCTGCTTCCTGTTTAAACCCACGGACACGCTAAACCTGTATGTGAACTGGCCACAGTTGCCCCAAAAAGTGGAGGCATTTCTGATTTGGGCACAGGTGTAAAAGACAAGAGTTTGAACACCTGAAATTGCTGATGCCAAGATGACAACATTTTTAGAATTTTGCCCGTTTCAGTCAGTGTGAGCAGCTGTAAAACAGAACTAAAGTAACCGAGCCAGCGATGATCAAACGGTCACCGTCCGAGTAAGAGAGGGCTGTGATCAGCTGTGATCAGCTGTGATCAGCTGTGATCAGCTGTGATCAGCTGTGATCAGCTGTGATCAGCTGTGATCAGCTGTGATCAGAGCAGCAAAGGCAGAAAAATGTCTTTGTAAAGCAAAGTGCTCCACGACATGGAAATGTCACTGAGACGTCAGAGAAGATTCAGGCTACAGTCGCTGATGTTACAACGTCAGGTGGTGGAACAGACTCCAGGACCACGCGATAGCAGCTTCCTGTCGTGTTCTACATTGTGTCGGGTTGTGGCGGTGAACATCACTCCACGCACGTGATGCTCGTGTTCATCAGAGCTACGTCCAAAACACGGCTGCACAGTCAAACCCAACCGAGCTACATCTCTTCCAAAAGTCGTCCACGTTTGATCTGGATAATTAGAGGACGGAAGACACGCGCATCGAGTTCACGAAGGCGCTGTGACCAGTTCAGGAAAGACTTTTCTCGAAGCTGGTTTTATTTTGCACATATATGACAAGACCCTGAGACAAAGACAAGACCAGGACGCTGCTGTCTCTAAATATGAGAGTAACAATCCTGAAACAGCTCTCGGCCAATGGACAGGCACAAGCCTGTAATAACACGAACAGAAGAATAGTTTCTTACATATGAGTACGTGTTGTGCATGTAAATGAAATCGTGTGCGTTTTCTCCTTTTCCTAAATGCTAAAAGTGATTCTCTTTCAACCGTTCTGCACACGTGTTTAGACCAACGTGCCTAAACATTTCCGAATCGTTGACTTTGTTGCTTTCTGCTCTCCAGCGGCCATCTTGGATGACCAGTCGGTGTGTGGTCGTGGCGAGCGTCTGGCACTGGCTCTGGCGAGGGAGAACATCAACAGCATGATGGAGGGGGCCTCCCAGGCGAGGGTGGAGGTGGACGTGTACGAGCTGCAGAAAGACTCCCAGTATGACACCACTGACACCAGTAAGCCCCTGTCCTTTCCCTTATTTCTTCTCTGTCCTTTTGAGCGAGCAGACTTCGTGACATTTAGGTGTGGAGGTGAGAAAATAAAGCCGCCACTTGGATTTAAGGATGAGCTCAATAATGAAGCAGGTGCTGAAGGTGAAGCTGCACTTTAAACACCACACACTTTCAGCGCCACACACCAGGAGGCACACGACTAATTCAGGAGGTTAAATATGCGGAAAAATGACTGAACCACTAATAATAGATGTTCATAGTAGTAAATAGGAGCATGTGTGGCATCAGCAGCCTGGTCCCCCAGCTGCTTCAAACTGTGTCTGGTGTTTGGCACCAGCCCAGTTCATTGCAACCTGTACCATGAAGAGAATTATTAATAACTTAAACCAGCGTTTCTCAGAATGTCTGTTCTGAAAAAAAAAGGATTAAAATGTATTAAAGTCAAAAGGAACAAATAATGATTTCCTC
This sequence comes from Channa striata, assembly GCA_033026295.1. Classification (NCBI taxonomy): domain Eukaryota; kingdom Metazoa; phylum Chordata; class Actinopteri; order Anabantiformes; family Channidae; genus Channa; species Channa striata. The sequence continues at coordinate 23,476,197 of CM065181.1, forward strand.
CTGCAGAAGAAGTAAACATCAGTCCCCCTGTCAGAAATGTAATCATTTGATGTTGATTACAGACAAAACTCATTTAAGAAGATGTAGATTAAAAAACATATTCTTCCACTATTCAGGAGCGTAGGAAAGTGCAGGTGTGTGAAGCAGATAACTCACACTGATCGACACTGTTCCACACAGTCCAGCGTTCCGCACCTGCTGAGGATGTCTATCGATTCTGAACTGCCAGCAGCAGAACCCGATGGTCCAGGGTGGATTTCATTGTCTGTTTGACAGGGACGCTGCTCACTGGTCAAAGGAACAACGCTGTTAATGGGCCAGATGTTTTATATAAGAAAAATAAACCTTTTCGTGCTCGCCAAGATCGAACAGGTATCAGAACGTGTGGCCGCAGAGCCGTCAGGGTCTGACTAACATTAGCTGTAAACAACAAAATGTGGGTTTGAAAAGCTGCACATATTCCTACCAGGCTGCAACAGCTCCGGCAACCCAGCAAACATAGATTTTTGGCACATAAGAAAAAAAACAGGCAGGTAGTTGTCGCCCTGGGTTTGGTCTCTCAGGTTTTCTACATGGAGTCTGTCCAAAGCCTGTGAGGATAAAACTTTTACTTCTAACTTCTGTTTCTTACCTCAGTGTGTCAGATCCTGCCAAAAGGCGTGGTCTCTGTGATCGGCCCCGCCTCCAGCCCCGCCTCTGGGTCCACCATCAGTCACATCTGTGGGGAGAAGGAGGTAAGTCACGTGTGCTACGTACCGACACTGAGCAACCAGTAGTATTTCATTAACGGATCCTCGTGTCTCCACTGTGCCCCTTGAGGCAGCGGGTGTCACAGCCGTATAGGTTTTTCAAGGCTTTAACGTCTGTTTTCCCGCCTGAGCGAGTCCGCCTCTGTCTCCCTCTAAGCCTCCAGCCGTCTTCGTATCCTTTTCCTGCTGCCTGACAGGGATCATTTTATTGGATTTAAAATAAGCCTTGCAGATCAGAGCGAGGCCCAGCTGAGCTAATTACGCTTCACTGTTTCGAACCTCCTCAGGTGTGAACTGAAGGAAACCACTAAGCGTCCAATCGCTAAGGACGTTTGGCCTCTGACCTGGTTCTTATTCATTAGTGATGTGATTAATTTTTCAGTTCCTCATTAATTTGCCGGTTTCAAGCAGTAGGGCTGTGGTTCGGTTGGTTAGGCAGTTCAGACCACAAACCAGACAGTCTGTGCTTTGACTTTTGTTCCTGCTTGTGGACCAAACACTGAACCCTGACGCAGTCAGTCCCAGCACCTTTACCTGAGTTGGATTTAAAACAAACTAAATGTAACCTGTTATATTGTTGGTTCTGCTTGCAGAGCAGCAGTTTTGTCCAGGTTCGTCCAGCTCAAAGACAGGGGGATGCTGGATGCTACAGTCCAGTTCTTTCAGAGTGGACGGGAACACGAGTTGTCTGTGTGATTTTTAATTTCACTGATGATCGAGGCTTGGCTCCACGTTTCACGTTTTCTTTTTGAAGCTGAACAAAGACTCGATTATGAGCGGGCGTCTGATTGAAACTTTCATTCTCTTCTCTGAACTAAAGCTTGTGTGCTCGGGTGATTTTTTTGGATGTCATCACCTACCATCCTCCTTCCTTATTCTTTTTCTTCTTATTTTGGTCCATTTTGATTTGTGTCCGCTTTCCCTCCTTCTGATCCTTCTAAACCTTTGTTCTTCTTTTAGTTTTACTGTCTCCTCCATATTTTCCTTTGAAATTTTTCCTGAACTGTTTCCTTACGTTCCCTTGTTGACGCCCTGCTAACTAGTCTTACTTTGTCCCTCAGATCCCTCATGTGAAGATCGGTCCGGAGGAAACTCCAAAGCTCCCATACCTTCGCTTCGCCTCGGTGACGCTCTACCCAAGTAACGAGGACCTGAGTCTGGCCATCGGCTCCATCCTTCGCTCCTTTGGCTACCCAACGTCCAGCCTCATCTGTGCCAAAGCAGAGTGTGAGTCTGTGTGTGGTCGTGTGGCTTCCTGTCCCTCATATGTCCTTTAGTTTCCAACATCTCATGTCAAAGCAGCTGCTGTCTTTCTGTTGACTTTATGAGCTGAAGTCTGGCTCCTTGTTTTTTTGAAGGTCGGATACTCCAAGAAGAGCCCGTGCCGTACAGACGTTGCGTAAATCCGGCTCATTTGCACTTATGGTATCAAAAGATAAAATATGAAAACGTGATCATTTTTTTCTTTCGAGAGAAGTTACAGTTTGATTTTTTGAGTCAGCTGGACTAATTTCACTGGAAAAGCTAAACAGACAAAGGACTACAGATCCAAAAAGGAACAGAAGTGTGGTGGAGCGTCATGAAGCTGAGCTGCCAGCGACTGGCCTTATTAAACGTGCCTGACTGATTGTGTATACGTCATACCTCATTGATCCGTGGTCCCAAGCGTCCCACTGCACTGAGAGTGGACATCTGGGAAAGCTGCAGGGCTGGGGCGTCTTCATATTATGAATAGATAAAGAACCTGTGACAGTAAACTGAGCGGAACCATATTTGAGACATCACGTCAAGGTTTTCTGTCCTGACAAATGTTTGTGCTACACTGTAAAAAAAAACAGGCGAAATGATCCGACCGGGTGTGGATGACGATCGTTAACGCTCGACTGCATGGTTTTCTGTTAAATTATAGACGAGTGTGAAATCTGAAATTCTTGTCAGGGAAAACCGACAACACCTCATTCTTCGTCACATCAGTTATTCTTTTATTCGTCTGAGAACGAGAGTCTGAAACATGCAGCAGAAAAAGAAAATAAATGTCAGATCAGTGCTGGGCCTCCACACACGTCAGTGCAGGGATGTTTTGACAGTGTTCAATAGTTTCTTCCTGTTGTTTGAATTTCTAAGTGAGCACCTGTAAATGTTTTATAGTTTGCTGACATGACTGTTATCAGGTTATTCAGTGGGCAGCTGTCAGTCATGTCCACAGTTGTGGTTCAGTGGACCACTATCATTTCTAGCATTATAACCACATCGAAGACGCGATGCGTTTACTGCGCCCTGCTGGCAGGGAGCGTGATGACCGACTGAGGCACGTCTGTAGGTCGCTAAGAACGAAACAAAGCTGAACAGCTGGAAAACATCTGAGGCAGGTGGTTGTCGCCAGATGTTGCTGGTGACCTTCCTGTTAATGGTATCGTCAGTCCCAAAGTTTCATTGGAACACTTGAATCTGAAGGACAAACAGCTGTAACATGTCCTGAGTGTGTTCATACTCACCAGAGGATGAATCGTTTTAGGATCTTTACAACTTTGTTTTATCTCCCTTTATTAGTGAAAATTTCACATTTCCTGTCTTTTATTTTTCTCCTCAAAAGAAACAAATCTATAAATCCTTTGATATTAAGGTTTCCTCTGAGCGCGGGCGAGGCCAGTCTCTCTGAGATTTCTGCATGATCACTTTTTCCACAATACAATTACCTCATCGGACATGGAGCACGGAGGCACAGACAGGACCTTAAAAACAGTTTTCAGCTACGTGTTTATTTCATAAGTGGATCACCTGGTGATCCCAGCTCACCATTCATTCAGGCTTCGTGTCTTCCAGTCAGCCTGTGGATTAGCAGAGTCCTCAGACTAGATTAGGGCGTCTCTGATGAACTGGATTATTGAGTGCAGACGGTGTAAAGATGCTCCAATTTATTTATTCCTCCTCTTGCTCTCGCTCTCTCTCAGTCTTTAGCCTTATCCTCTGCGGGTAATGGCAGGGTGTAACTGACCTGTATTGCTGTCGTGAACGCTGTTGTCGGCCAGTTAAAGCCAGTCGCCCAACGATGAATGCTTTACAGCGGCGATTAGTCGTGGCACGGCCGCTGCTTCTGTCAGGAGGAGACGAGGAACCAGAGCGAAGGCCCTGAATGTTAAAACTGAGGTGATGCAAGCAGAGCAACCTTTTCTAAAAGTTGCCCAGGAAATATTTTAACAACGAAACTTCTTCATCTTTCTTTAAACCATTTGTCCTTCCTTTAAGCTCATTTTTAGACGAATACGTGTACCGTCGAGTTAATTAAACCTGGTTAAATTTAAACAGCACATGCACTTGAAATTGTGTATTTGGTATTCGCTCAATGGCCATAAACATAATACATTCAATAATCCTAATGCATGTGGACAGTTTCTGCACAAAGGAAACTCTCAGCAATGCAGACCACAAAACGACCTTCACCAGTTACAAAAGCAGAATGTGAAACAACGAGAAGAGCTGAAACCTCCTTAAAGATGTTTCACCTTGTACTGATGTTTGGGAGAGTCTGCTCTTGTCTACATGGACACATGGCTCCAAATTACTGGACTTTAAAAACATAACCACAATTATCTCTGTCTTTTTATTACCTATTTCAGACATGCACGATTTTAGAGATTTCCCACAGCGAACATCATTTATGAAGCGCTCCACGTGTTTTTACTGTGTTTGTGCATCTGGCCACATTGGTTAAAGCTGACGTGGTTAAAGGCGTGGTTAAACACCCCCTTTGTCCACCGTTTAGGCCTTCTGCGACTGGAAGAGCTGGTCCGCCGCTTCCTCATCTCAAGGGAGACGCTGTCGGTGCGGATGCTGGATGACAGTCTGGACCCCACCCCGCTGCTGAAGGAGATCAGGGACGACAAAGTGGCCACCATCATCATTGATGCCAACGCCTCCATCTCATACCACATCCTCAGGAAGGTCGGGGCCATTGGAGAGTTTATTTATTGTTGAACTTCTCTGTTCTTACCAGTTTTTAAACATTATTTCTGTATTTTTGTATCTATTTGAAAATGGGTTTTTGCAACTAGGAACTCTATGATCTGATCGAAAAGTACAATGATTCTGTCAGACTTATGCAAGCATCCGACTGATATAGATGAGAGACGGTGTGGACCCAGTCATTAAAGCTGTGGACAGGAAGTAGTTGATTTTGGACCTAGATCAACGGTGTCTAGGGTTAGATGTCGATTTAAGGATAATTCAGCGCCGTCACTGTAGGACAACGATGATTTCGCCTGAGCTTGGAGAATTTCAGTTTATTTTTTAATGTGTCCACAGGTCTTTTTCCTTCATATAAAAACTACCTTGGATTCCGGTTGTTAGACTTTCACAATTAAACTAGGTCATAGTGCTCGACTTGAGCTGTTTAGCTTGGTCTCTGTATGTGTAAAGGCAGAGTAGGAGCTGCAGAGGTTTTTCACCGCGATGCTGATCCTGAGAGGCATCAGCGCTTGGAGAAAAACCAGCCACCCGCCATGTGGAGGTTGCAGCCTCCGTCCATTTGCTGAGTCTGGGACTCGCCGATGAAAAGAAATTGAGGATGAAGCTCCGCTAGTTCTGAGTGAAAAGCTTAAATGCTGGTTACGTAGGACTATATAGCCCCCCCTTCCCCCCCGGTGATTATAATTTAGACGTCTACACACTTTTCACCTGCAAATCAGCCAATTAGAGCACACTGAGCCTCTTTGAGCCGTTATTCTCCCGCTCATAATTGCCTCCCTAAACTTTGCTGAACGGCTTTTCATCTGCTGACAGATCGTGGAGTCGTATTCAGGGACACACAAGCGCTGTTTCATGTTATTCGAGAGTCAGGAACAGCTCAGACACACACAGTCAGTGTGAAACCTAATTGTCTCCAATTTTGGGCCGTGCCGGGTGGAAACATGGAGCAGCTCCGTTCTGTAGGACTGCGTGACTCACGCTTCTTTGGACAATGTTTGAGGATTCGTATTTGTGCTCTCACTCCGCTGACATTGGCTCTTTCTTCTTCTTCTTCTTCGACCTGCAGGCGAACGAGCTGGGCATGATGTCAGCCTTCTATAAGTACATTCTCACCACCATGGTAAGAGCTTCATGCCTCATCTTTACTTCCATCAGAGGGCACTCAGCTGGACTCGACAGTCCCTCCACTCACACACTCCACTTCCATTAAAATTCACTTCTTTTGTTCCGCGTCCATTCATCCACAGATGACGATCCTTGTCTTTTGTGGCTTTTTGTACAAAAGCCGTCGGTGGTTTTCTTTCCAGCCGTTTCTTGTTCCCTTTCATCCCTCTTGTCTCCTGATTCCATTTATTTCCATTGCTTTACTTAGTTTCCTTGTGCTTTTCTGTTGCCTTGCCTTTCCTAACCGTCCCTTCTATGGCCTTTCCTTTACGCCATTCTTGATACCCCATAATTTTAACCCTTTCGTCTCTTCCCTCCCCTTTCATTTATATCCGATCCATTTCAATTTCTTTCCCTAAATGGTCCTTTCCCCATCCTCTCTTTGAGTTTCATGTTTCATGTCTTTTTATTTTCTGCTTCCCTTTCTTTTTTCCACTTCCTTCACTTTTTTTGCCCCATTTCATTCTGTTCTGTCTTTCCTTTGTCTCCACCTGTGCATTATTCTTAGGAACGCTGTCCCCTTATTATGTCTCGGTGTCAGCAGCAGCTGTAGCCAGAGGCAGTGTGTTTTCAGGTGATCCATCCTTCCGTACGTCCGTCTCCTTCTCATGAATAATGTCTTAAAGGGGGATATTTTCCAAAGACGTGGACTCAAGAATGAACTGGAGAGATTAGGTGGTGAAATGTCAAAGGTCAAGCTCTTACATGCATTATGAGCAATGTATGTAAACTGCATTTTGACCAGTCGGCTGAGGCGTCCCACCGTGAGGCTGTAGTTGTAGTCGTCTCTGTCCCCTCTCCCTTTTCTTTACAGTGCAAACACCTGTTTCTTACCGCACAAATCTTTTCGTCAGGCTCTTTTCAGGTCCCATCCTCAAACTAAAATGTCCAGGTGTCTCACCCAGTCTTCCCCCTGCCTTCATATATCTCCTCTTTGCCCCCCCACCCCACCTCATCAAAGATGCATGCTGATCCTGCTGCCGTTCGTCATCATTAGAATCTCGCTGTCCAGTGTCATGCCCTTGTGCGAAGACACTTCGTGGATAATAATTCGTCTCGATCTGCCTCGTCTCTAAACACAGTCGTGTCACAGACTTTAAAAGAGCTGTTCACAAGGGCGCTTCACACCATGTTCACAACCCCAAGGACGAAAGCGTCGTTTCCCCCCCTGCAGCTGAACTCCGGACTAAAAGTAATATTATTCCCCCACTTCACACACTCACACACCTGCAGCGCTGGCTTTGACTTACCTTTAACTTTGTATTAAACACGCTCTGCTGACGGGCAAGTTTCACAAGACAGACGCTGTGTGTCTTCACCACTGCTGTTTGGCTACAAGGTGGCTGAGAGCTGCCAGAGAGTCCGCTCCTCCATTTATATTTAGACGAGAAGAATCCCTGCAGCCAGTCAGCCGTGGTTGGGAGGAAATAAAATATCAGAACAAACTGCAACATTTTTCTACACGTAACCAAAGCAAAGTATATTTTTTTAACTTTTGTAAAGGTTGATGAAACGTTAGAAATGACTGATGAGACAAGTGTGAACAAGAAAAAACTTTTTTTAAATTTAAATAATTCAACTAAATGTAAAATTTTTCATCTTACATTTTGCATATTCTCATCAAAATTAATGTTTCCCCAGAGGAACATCTTTTATAGCAAGACTGATTGTTGATTGAAGAATTCTGCATATAGATACATTAGGGAATCAGTTAGTTCCATAAAGTTTTGGGTCACTGAATGACGTGTGTGTTAACTCGTCTGCCGTGTTGAGAAGGTGGGGAAGAAGATAAAGCAGATCCCAGTTTCTTTTAAAGCATCTTACCAAAACAGTTTGGGTATTAAATGCTTTCGGCCGCTGCAGAGTCAAAGGTGACTCTTAGCTCTTTGCCCTTTTGGGTCGGGGACGGTCCTGGAGATTTGGTTTAGTGACCAGTTCCTCGTTGTGAGGGGTTAGGGTTCTTTAAAATTACATTACTGGTTAAAAACAATGTGACATTCCACCGTCTGTTTACAGTAACTTGGTTTAATTTTCTGGCGTCTGCTAACAGAAACCACAGCTAAGAGGGTTGCGGTTGGTGTTTCTTTTGGAACTTACGATTCATTGATACAATTTGAGACTCCAACCAAGGCTTTGAAATCTTCTTTGTGGGAGTTGACTGACTGAGGTCAGGGGCAGTTGGCTGCCTGCTTCTCTCTCCAGCTCCTGGACTCACACCGAATTCAACCGTTAAACTGTGGCTCTGGTCAAAGGGTTCCACTAATAATCTCTCATCACACAGTGATACTTTGACAAAGGCCAAACTGTGAAGACCCAGTACAAGGGATCAGGGCATCTCCCAGACAGTTGGTCCTGTGGGGAGCTCCCAGTATGCAGTGGCCAGTATCTCCCAGTGCTGGTGGAATGAAGGACAAGGGCTAGTTATGTCCCCCTTGGAATCTAAATCTCAGTCTTTCCTTTCCAACACAAATCTAAACTGTTGAGTGTCCTGAGCTGACCTTGTAATGCCCTGCTCTGCTACTCAAAACCTGCTTCTTTCCAAACGAAGTGTACTGCATCACTGGTGTCCTTGTGGGACGCTGTCGCAGTGTTTCCCCCCACAGCAGAGCTGGCTCCTCCAGCCAGCAGCTCTTTGTCACGGCTGGCAGGCCCACGGTCTGACAGTGGACTTGGCGGGAGCTGAAATTGATTTTGTAACTGGCATCAACAACAACACGAGCCGCAGCCTCCCGACAGGCTGGGACGTGGTTAAGTAAAAACGTGTCGGTGGGATTTGTAAAAAGAAATTAACCTCGCACACAGGTCAGCAGTTGGCCAGAAATGCTTCAAGAGTTTGAATATTCTCTGGATGTTTGACGGAACCTTCAAGTGATGGGAAAAGCAGACAGTTTCTGCAGAATGGATAGATTATGTTCCAGATTTTTTTACCCTACAACAGGTGGTGCCAAATAATAATGCTTGACAGTCCATCCAGATTTAAAAGTCCTGGCCAGAAACAAAAAGTCAATAACATGAAAAGAGCACCAACATAAGAATATTCTGATTTGTTCACTGAATCTCCCCTCAGCCACAGGCTCCCACACTCATTTTAATCCTAATATTCTAACAGCACTGACTGGCTGCACGCTCAAATATGGAAGTGCTTTGTTCGTGACGACTGGTCGGACATGGTCGGTCCTGGTCAGTGCCAGTCGGTCAAGACCCAGTCTCTATCAGTTGTTCTCACAAAGACTTTTTTTTAACGCCGCTAATATTTACAACCTTTATCGCAGTTGATGATGCCACAACTGACGCAGACTTACAATAACTATAACTGTACCTCAACTTAGTGTTGTTTTTCTGTAGGCAGCAATTTACATCCAGATTTTACCGTTTTTTGTTTGTTCAATTTTTTTCATCTGTTGTTTTTGGGACACAAGAACATGCAAAATATTCGACTTTGGTGGAATATTTGTGTGTATTTGTGTGTATCAGTTTCAGCATGTGTGTCAGAGACAGGAAATCTATGAAAGTTGGTGCAAACAGTCTTTATGCGTGAACCGTCCAGTCATTTGTGGTCCTCGGCTTGTAACTCAAACCTGAAATAAAAACACTAGCACTGGATATTAAGTGAATATGCAGCTGAAGCACAAAGTGAAATCCAGGGTTCGAACATTTGATTGGTGAGTCATCTTTTCATTGTGCGTCTGAAGGTTGTGTAGCATTTGTTTAAACAGAAACGCTTCACAGCTAAAGCTAAATGTTTCATCACCAGCATTTGCAAAGTAAACAGGAATCCTCCGAGGGCAGAACAACCAGCTTGATTCTGGTTTGTTTCAGTAGCACAGCTCAGCATGACACCAACTCACCTTCAAGCTCTATTTGAAGTTCTTTGAAATTCCCCAGCATTTGATGTCCATTTCTTCCACCTTTTTTTCTGCCCTACCTTGCTCTGAATTTAAAAACTGTACTCGGCGTTGTTCAGCATGCAGAAGAAAGCCGCAATCGTGCTTTTGTTTGTTTCGTCCTCCTCTTCCCTCTGCTTCTCTTTCATCCGTCATTTGGTCGAATGTTTTCTTCCTGCTGTGATCCCAAATAGCTGCAAACACGCAGAACATCACACGGGGAAGATGTCACTTCCTTTGCCTCGTCTTGCCTTCATCTTCCATTTGCTCCGTCTCTCTCTGTGTCTGTCCGTCACCAGGACTTCCCTCTGCTCCGGCTGGACGACGTGGTGGATGATCAGTCCAACATCGTGGGCTTCTCCATGCTAAACAACAGCCACCCTTTCTACCTGGAGTTCATCCGGAGTCTCAACCTGTCCTGGAGGGAAGGTTGTGATATCAGCCCGTACCCTGGACCAGCGGTGAGGAAAGCATTTCCCTACACGCTGAGAGACAGAATAAAAGTAAAAGTTCTATTTCCCTTAAGTTCATTGTCAGTATATAAAGGTTGTGTAGTATTAACGTTCATGTTTTAAGCCCATTACAGGCTGAAACGAAGATTGAAGTTTTAAAAACTAACAACAAACTTTGTTGACTCATATTAACTGTGTGTCAGTTCAGTGCCTTCATCCTTCGAAGGATGTGGACTATGCAGAGAAGGAAGTCCACGTCTTTGATGGCTCAGTTAAAATCAAATTTATTTGTGCCCAGGTAGATGTGATGAACTCGTGCCTAACATTTTTTTACAGAAACTGAAACTTGAAGTCCTTGTTTTTTTAATCCTTGGGGTCTGTGACTACCAAATTCACAAACCGTGTTGGGATAGCTTTGTCTGCACAGGATCCTGTTGAAACCTTTGTGGCCTTGGTAGAGAAGTCTGACTTCCAAGCCTTTGAAAGGGACGACCTGTGATACTGTGAGGTCTTTGAATGCAGCCTTCGAAGGATGTGACTCTGTAAAAACTGTCACCCAGTGAATGTGGGTCTCACCATTAACCCTCATTCGCTGTCAGTGCTGCTCAGATATGTTAGCGTTAGCAGAGCGATGCATCAGAAGCTGGTTGGCTAAAATCCTCTTGACTCATGAGAGGAGGAGCTCAACATGGTGTAACAGTGATGCTTCTTCTTTTTATCCAAACACAAAAGACGTGCCATCGAACACTTTGCACATGTGCTGACCATGTGCTTTGTTGTTGGCTCTTTTCTCTTTCTCTGACGTAAAACATTGAAACGACATCATTAAATGTATTAATATAACACAGAAACAGGTCAAACAGATAAATCAGGTTGTGATCACAGATAATATTGGCAGGTGGAAGCAAATGTTGTTCTATGCAGGAGCCAGAGTGTGTGAATCTGCAGCTCAGCGAATGGGGAATGGAGGAGGCTTTACGATAAAACTGTAATAAGTTCATCCATCCCTCAGATTATCACTTAGATTTATAAAGTCACCGTATATTAACGGAAATATATTGAAGAGATTTCAGACAGGGCTCACCGTAAGCTCTGCAGGCTCGGGTTCAACTATCTGTGCGTCTCCCCCCTCCATAATGAACAAAGCCGTCAGGACAAATCAATCTGGAGGTTTGTTTGTCTCATTTGCAGCTCTGATCTCCACAGAGTGATAACACCTGAGCAGATGGCTTTTTAAAACGATAATAGTGAGAGTCGGTCTCAGTCACTGAAGATGTCATCATCTCTGCACGTAAGAAAGTCTTTGTCCGGCTTATTTTTCCACTTAGGTTTCCATTTGCCGTAAAAAAACTGTGATTGTTTTTCGTTAGAATGAAATGTAGGATCTCGATGACTGTGGCCTTTGTTTGATAATCAGATGTATCGCACCATCGTACTTCACCAGCCGTCGTTTACAGCGAGCCGTACGACACTGAAACAACATTGGATTTTTTTTCGACGTCACTGAAGCGTCCGTCAGTCGCCTTCCTCAGTTGAGTTTTGTTGTTTCAGGATTTTCTTGCTAAACTGCATTTTACATTTAGCCCAAATCGAGAAGAATTGGGCCTTTTTTTATTTTAAAAGACAGACTCGATGTTTTTGTCAGAGTAACAGCAGAAGAGCAGCGCTGCACCGGCAGCACAGAGCTGTCAGTCACGAAAATGAAAACAAAAGAACAACTTTTAAATGCTCCTGCTTGAGATTTTTATTGTTCTGCTGGAGAAGCTGTCAGGTCTAAACTTTGCTGCCCCAACAGTTCAACAGGTCCACAGACAAACGGTGAACACCACAAACTATCAAAGTCTATTATTTTCCATGATATTTGTGTATATTTTAGCAAGGCCCAAAAAGCCCCATAACCACGTCTTTGTGACAACACAGGCCGAGATGGTTGAAAACGTTCGGCTTTAACTTCATGACGTTTACGGACAGATGGTAAAAGTTCTGGCATCTCCTGGTATTTCCACATGTACTTTTGATTTGGCATAAAATAAGTAAAGACAATGCCTGCAGCAACTCTGAAATAGTTTGTTGCTCAAGCGCAGCCTTGATTGGAGCTTCGTTGGCCAAAATTCCCTGAAATTCCCACATCAAGAGAAAAACCTGTTGTTGTGTTCTCCAGCTCCTGTGGCACACTCCGCCCCTGAACATGTCTGATGTGCACATTTTGTTAGCTTCCTGTGGACCTGAGGAGTCATTTTTCACTCTTGCCATCTCTGTCTGTGTCTCTTCAAACTGTAATTAGTTATCTTCATCCAGCCCTGAAACTTTCGACTGGGAGACGACTCCAATCACACTCGGCCGTGCATCCATCTTTTTTATCAGCTGTCGGCAGACCGTGCAGCTCTGCTTTCATACAATTTGTCTGATTCCCTCCGAGTGCCAGTTTGATTGACAGCTGACCAAACAGCCCAGAACGTCGGACTCGATAGGATCGATGAGCCGTATGAGCCGCTCGCTGAACCCGCCGATAGCAGGAACGATTCAGTTTGTCGTTCGTCTGTTATCTTCCCCCAACGTTTTTCCTCGCACGAGCACCAACCAACACATTTTTTTCGTGTTGTCTGTGTAGGATTCACTGTCTGCACGGGCAACATACAATCGAAAGACAGAGATTGTCACCTCGTCTGCAGCCCTGTGGAGACTTTTCAGCCTGTTTTAGCTCCTAGTTTTGTGCCAGATTCATTCATCAGCATTTCCTGGCAAATCAGCTCTAAAAAAGACACAATGAAATTCA
>CM065181.1:23494187-23496687 GCA_033026295.1 Channa striata
TGTTTCCAAGGTAAAAACTCGTCTTTTTTTATGTCCTTCCTTGTCCTGAATGAACAGATTGGTATTTGGTACTCTAACAACACCCTGGCCATGAACTCCACGTCTCTGGACCTCAACGCATCGGAGACGCTGGCTAACAAGACGCTCATCGTCACCACAATACTGGTAAATGAAAACTGGTCACACGTACACATCACTCACCTCCTCTGAACCACCCAGCGATGTTGTTTGCTTTTGCCTTCTGACAGGAAAACCCATACGTGATGCGGAAGTCCAACTACCACGACTTCCAGGGTAACGATCAGTACGAGGGTTTCTGCGTGGACATGCTGCGGGAGCTGGCAGACATCTTGAAGTTCTCCTTCAAGATCAAGCTGGTGGATGATGGGCTGTATGGAGCCCCGGAGCCCAACGGCAGCTGGACCGGCATGGTGGGAGAGCTCATCAACAGGGTTAGTGAGGAGCCTGTGCACAGTGTGCACTGTCCACTTCCAATTTTGGACGGACATATTTAAAAACAATCTGAGCAGACACATCACATCCCAACTTCGAACAGCCCTTAGATGAGGAGTGAACAAAATGTTCTGAGGGTCCAAATGCAAACCTCCACTTTCCAAAATCCTCCACCCTTCTGTTTAGTGGTCCCCCTTGTATGAGAACGTCACACAATGTTCTCAGATTGGTTCAGTCCTCTGGTTTCCAGAAATCGACTCTTTTGACTCTTAAAGTAAATAAAACCATTTTCAAAAATGTCTTCATCTATCTGAAATGGGCTCAAGGTCCTGAAGTGTCCCCGTCTTCTTAATGTCCTCTCTCAACAAAATGACCCCACATTTAACAAATAACGTGTAGTTATGAAAGCATACTGTTCCTCACTTGTCCCCCTGTCTCTATTTCGGAAATGTCCTCACTATCCTTGAATGTGTTCTGTTTTTCCTGTTCCCTCTCTTTTCATTAAGGCTTCACTTTGGAAATATGTTCTGACTTTACAAAAACTACCTCATTTTCAAATGTCCTCACTCTACAAAGACTGTCCTATCTTTTCAAACATGTTCCGCTGTTTAAATCATGAGTGTCAACACGAGCCCGGCTGCCTAAACAGGCCTTTGAAGGAGTGAGGCTGGACAAATCGGTCCCACTTTCTAGCCTCACAAAAACAGACTCACAAACACACTCGCAGACACTTCTTATCATCTTTGCTTTCGCTCGCAGCCTGGTCGCGGGCAGTTTTCTGCACGGCTTTAATTAGACTCAACTCGACTTAAAATGAGCCAATTTTCCACAGAAAACAACTAAATTGGGCTTCAGCTGGACACTCGATACCTCCTCAGCATCTCTGTGTGTCTCAGGGCCGAGCAGCTTTTCCGACGCTCCAGCACTTGTGTAATTGGCTGACTCTTGTGTTGCAGTTAAGGCTGCCATCACTGTCAGCCCACGTCTCACACCCACCCACCCTGTCTGCCACCACAACAACTAACGCACAACTAAAGTCGGCGCAAGTGTGTCACTGAAGAGTTTTTGTTTTTTTTTTGTCTCTCGGCTGCTTGTCAGGGTGAAACATTTGTGTGGCCACGCTGACGCCTGATTGTGTCATTGTATTTAAAGGTTTATCAGATTAGGGATTAAAATGTCTCGACACTCTGTCCCCCTGTTGGCCATTTGCAGTGGCCAGAGACATTTGTGGACAGACCTCTGTAGCAGAATCAGTGGGGGTCTACTAAAATATTATTCACACAAAATGTCTGACTCTGACTGCGTGCAGAGAGTCCTGCTGTGTGACCTTTGACTCCCCACATCCCCTTAAACAACAACAAATGGCTCAATTCTCTCTATTACCCATCAGGTGGAGCTCACCTGGTTTCTGGCGTGACTCACTGGTCATTAAGAATGAACCCGCTTTCAAACCTTCATTCCGGTCGTACCCAAGCAGTGCGATGAGGTCGGCTTCCTGCTGTGACAGCAGACCTCTGCCACGCAGGTCCGGAGTATTCCACGCAGCATGTGTGGCCAGCGTGTCCCCCTCAAGTAGTGCACTGCTTCACTTGCACTAGCATGAGGGAGCAAAGCTAGCGCCCAATCTGTTCCCAACTGTGACAAACCAGGCCCGTTTGGACCAACACTTTCCTGCTTCAGGTCCCTCTCTGCTCCTCTCTCCCTTCGGACCACCTCAGCCCATCGATTAGCAGGCTGCTACTGTACTAAATGAACTTTTTGGTTGAGGAACGAGGAGCCTACACGAAGTCTTGTTTGTATCCGGTCCCTCTGCAGAATTTGGACCTAATGACTTTCCAAACGCAGCATCTCCCTGTGGAAAACACACTGACAAAAATCAATGATCCACCTCCAGAGCTCCTTAAATTTAAGGCTACTTAACACCTTAATCCTTCCCTTTATTGTGTCAGTTATACTGAACTCTGGTGCATTTGCAGGTAACTGTGAGCGTAGGGATTTGGCCTAATTGAACAGACTGTTTTTAAAGTCGTGTGTGGATGTGTCCTTG